>APFE030717947.1:9975-88239 GCA_000404065.3 Pinus taeda
AGCTTCTTAGGACATGCAGGGTACTATAGAAGATTTATCAAAGATTTTTCTAAGATAGCTTCCCCTCTGTTTGTGTTACTAACGAAAAACGCTGAATTTAAGTGGACTGATGATTGTGAAAAAGCATTTGATCAGCTTAAACATCAGTTGTCCATAGCTCCCATTTTGAGAGGACCAGATTGGGTACTCCCCTTTCACATATCCTCTGACGCCTCAGACACTGCCATTGGAGCTGTCCTGGGACAGGAAGAAAATGGTCTCCCCTATGCCATTTACTTCATTAGTAAAAACATGACTCCCGCAGAACTCAATTACACGGTCACTGAGAAAGAATTTCTAGCAGTTATTTATGCTATCAACAAATTTAGGCATTAAATCACTGGTTATACTACTTTTGTGCACATTGATCACTCGGCCATTAAATACTTAATGAATAAATCAGTTACAAATGCACGAGTCACTAGATGGTTACTGTTATTACAGGAATTTGATATCACAATTGTAGATAGACCAGGAAAAGAAAATGTAGTTGCTGAATTTCTTTCTCAATTAAAAAATAATGAAAATATTCCAGTAGATGATTCTTTTCCCGATGAGTATTTATGTGCAGTCTTTGCCCACTCACCTTGGTACACAGATATTGCTAACTACTTAGTTGCAGGAAAATTACCATCACACCTATCGCACAAAGAAAAAAGGAAAATCATTCAGCAGAGTGCTAGGTACAGCTGGATAAGCGGATGTCTGTTCCATACAGGAATAGATCAGGAAATTCGGAGATGTATTGGGGAAGATGAGATTTATGACATACTAAAAGCTTGTCACGATGACCCTTGTGGAGGACATTTTGCAGAAAAAAGAACAACACACAAGGTACTTAGAATGGGGTATTATTGGCCATCACTTTTTAAAGATGCCAGGAAATATGTGAAGGCATGCGAAAGCTGTCAAAGAATGGGCCAGCCTAACCATAGGGATGAAATGCCACTCAATCCCCAGGTAACTCTTGAACCTTTTGAGAAATGGGCATTAGATTTTGTAGGACCCATTAATCCTCCATCTAATCAAAGAGTGTACATATTAGTATGAACGAATTATATGACTAAATGGGTAGAGGCCAAAGCACTCATTAAAGCTAATGAACAAGCAGTACTAACGTTCTTATTTGAAGAAATCTTTGTTAGATTTGGACTACCCAGAGAATTAGTCGCTGATGGAGGACCTCCTTTTAATTCTCATGGCTTCAAAGATACGCTCCAAAAATATCATATCAAGCACAAAATGACTACACCATACCACCCCCAAGCAAATGGGCAGGTGGAAAGTACCAACAAGGTCATTGAAGCCATCTTGACAAAAACTATAAAGGAGAATAGAAGGCACTGGTTTCAGAGACTGCCTGAAGCCCTATGGGCCTATAGAACCACTTGGAGAAATACAACAGGATTTTCACCCTATGAGTTAGTTTTTGGAAAGAATGTTATTTTCCCTGTAGAGTTTGAAATCAAAACCTTAAGAACTGCTTTAGCTATTAACCTTGATTTAACTGATGCACAGACAGCCAGGTTGCAGCAGCTTCAGGAATTGGATGAGAAAATACTAGAGGCCGTCCATCAAACGATGATGATACAACAACAAAGCAGCAGATGGCATGACAGAACCATCAAGCAAAAGCAGTTCCAGAAAGGTAACTGGGTTCTACTTTATGATTCCCGTTTCGAGAATTTTCAAGGGAAGTTGAGAACAAGGTGGTTAGGACCGTATGAAGTGGATGCTGTTTTTCCAAATGGAACAGTTAGACTTTTAACAATTGATGGGAGCAGAACACCACTGTTAGTAAATGGCTACCGACTTCGGTTATACCAGCGGCCGGTTTCCAAGGAAGATTTTAAAGCCACTTGCATGGCAATAAAACAATATTCTTTTCCAGGGGAACTTGCTACCCCTCAAAGCACTTGAATTTCTATTATTTATGAAATTTTTAGGTTAGATATTCTTTTTCTAAGAAATTAATAAATCCTGCCAAGGATTGCAATATTACATTTCAGTATTTTGCAGATTTTAGCTTGGGAAGTAGCTGAAAACAAAAGTTTCAAAGGGATTATTTTGCGGACGCGGAACTTTTGTTGCTGCAACACCATTCCCCGTTGCTGCAACACCATTCCCCGTTGCTACAACACCATTCCCCGTTGTTGCAACATTATTCCCCGTTGCTGCAACACCATCCCCGTTGCTGCAACACCATTCTCATTGCTGCAACATCATTCCCTGTTGTCCCAAACACCATTTCCTGTTGTTGCAACACCATTTACATTACTCTAGTACATTTCCCATTTTACAAATATCTTCTTCCTGATGATTCCCTGTTGCTGCAATACCAATCCTGACGCTACAACATCACTTCCCGGTCACGAAGTACCATTCCCAGCGAATTCCCTCACGCACACCAGTCTTACCATTGCAGCCCCAAGGAACAAATTTTGATAAAATATACCACTTCTTGTGATGACTATAGCACCCTACTATCACTTTCCATCATTATCATTACAAATTGCCAGTATTCCCACACTTTCAGATCCGCGGTAATAATTAGGACCCAACAGAGGACAAGATAAGACTTTTTGACGCAGCAATCAAAAAGGTAAAATACGAAGGTACGCATGTTTATGAATGGACATTAAATAATAGATAATGCGGAGAAGTTGATAGGACTATCAATTAATTATACTTCCAATCATATCGCTCACACGTAGAAGGGGGGGGGAGTACCAAAGCAACTCTTATAATGATACACCACGCCAATTGCCGCCACCCTTAACTCTCCCGGTAATATGTAAAAACCACTCTATCACCGCATGTTACCATTTGCGATGTTTTTACTCTGAACTGAAATTGGAAGCTCGGCTCTGAACTCTGAAATTCACTGAAACAACAACCATGGGAGGAACTCTCATTACACATGAACCTGGCTCGACAACAGTTCTTGAACTCTATCCGGACATTTATCAAATTTTCTTGCAAGCAGGATGGATAGAGTATTTCAGGAGACTTCTGGACTTTAATGAGCAGCAAGTCCTTGAATTTGCATGCAATTTAACAGAAGGATTCTCTGTCATCCAAGGAGTTCAAATCCCAGTCACAGAGGAAGTGATAGCCCAAGCTACCGGGCTACCAGCTAATGGCATACGGTGGTTCAGCAGGAAGCACCTGATTCTTAATGCGCAGCAAGATTTTCTTCGACCGGGCGAGCAGGTAGAACCTAAGGGCAGAGGCGTAGCACTTTGGTCGTTACCTCAACCGTGGCCTAGAGTTGCTGAATTTGTCAAGCAATACCTGACGTGCGAAGGCCGCTACCAGGTAATTTACCAGCACGATTTCATCCTGTTAAATCATTTGAGAAATGGTCAGCTAATAAACATGTCATATTATCTATTGGGTTGTCTCAAGAACATGTCACGTTATGCTGTTAACGCAAAGCGTCCACTTATTTCCCTAAAACGTCACCACTTAGCCCAATTACTGATTAATAGAGCCCTCATTTTAAATAACCCTGCACCCCCCATTCATCCCCAGCAGGAGGCAAAAATTCCACAACCAGAACATGAAATTCCTCAGCAAACGGAGGACATGCCTAAGAAAATCCCTCTGCAAAACCCTCAGCAGGCAGAGCACATCCCTGAACAATTCCACCAGGCATCCCAGCAAGTTGCTGAGAATGAACAAGTAGCAGTAGAAATGACTGCAAGAACAACCCCATCTCCCAAAAGAACCAATTCTTCCATTCCCATACTTGGCATTTCTACTGATGATTCCGACGACAATATCCCCATTATCCTGCTTAAACGAAAAAAGCAACAGAGAAAGGAAACCCCATCAAAAAGAAGAAAAACTAGGGTTTCAGCTAAGGCACCTGCTGCTCTGGCTACTACCCCTGAAGCTGGCCCGAAAAGAAAAATGCCTGAATTCACTACTTTTCTACCGAAGCGAAGAACTCGGTCATCGGTAGTAGCTAAATTTCCTAACCCCTCTAGTTCACCACCCATCACTTTAAGGATCCACACTCCCACCGGTCCTCAAAGCTCCTCTCCCTCACCCTCGGAAGTTGAGATGCAGAGCGTTCATAGCTTCATGACATCATATGTTAAGATAGCTGACACACAAGAACCAGCTACCGACACCCAAGGTAATAGTGACCAAATGGCTACAACACAAGAAACAGCCACTTCCCCAGGTGACACACAAGAACCACCTACGGGGAATACTGACCAAAATGATGAAGCACAACCTTTGCCTCCACTGGAGCCTACTGCTCCGCAAGATCAGCCTACCATACCTGCCTTGCACGAAGAAATTGAATTTCTGAAATCTCAGATTCAGGATTATTAGGAGGAAATAATAAGGATCAAAGAAGCATATCAGAATGAATTCAGCCTGCATGTTTTAGCACGAGTAGCGTCTGCAGCAGAGAAAAGTAAAGACAATGAGTATATGTGCACCAATTGTGGTGAAATATATACTCAAGCAGGATATAAGGTAGTGGCAGAATCGATGAAGGAAGCCGCTGCTATTGTAGATGACACAAAAGAGCCTGCGGTTGCACAGACAAAAAGACCACAATCCTCTACTGGAATAAAAGAGCCTGTTGACACACAAGAACCAACAGGCTCTCCAGAGAAAGTGCAGACAGAAGAACCTATTGTCACACAAGAACCAACAGGCTCTCTAGAGAAGAAACAAGATCAAACTGAAGAGCTTACTGATACACAAGAACCAGTAAGTTCCCCAGCGACTATGTAGGAAGAAACAGGGAGTAAAGCAGAGGAGAATATAGACTCACCATGGCCTACCGAAATTGTTATGGAGGAAGTATTTACACAGGAATCAGCAAAAGAGGAGAATACAGACTCACCCCGGCCTACCCAAATTGTTATGGAGGAAGTATTTACACAGGAATCAACAAATGAGGAAAAAGGTACAGACCTACCCTGGCCTACCCAAATCACCATGGAACAGAACGAATCAGGACAACAGGAGGAAGAGACACTAGCTGCAAACGAAGAAAAAGACGTTGGATTATCCCAGTCTACTCCAACAGAGCAAATTATCCTTATTGATGCCTCTACACAAACAGAGCCTCCCTCTGTTAATGATGTATGCATAGAAACAGATAGTTTCCAAGCATTGAAAGGAAAATGGTGCAAAGAATATGAGCAGTCACAAGGCAAAGCATTCGAACAGCAAAAAGGGACCTGGTTCAATCATGCATATAGGAACTGGGAAGCACTTGAGCAATGCAGATCTCAATACAAAGAAATCACGGAGTTAAAAGCCAGATTGTCCCAGATGTTTGAATTATTCCAAAGAATACTTGCCACAAGGAAACCATCCTTTAATTATGCAACATTTTTGAGGGAGAGAGTGACATTTTTATAGATAAAGGCTGTAAGAGAAGGTAGACCTCATCAGGTGGTTACATCAGAACAATTTATGCAAACTTTTGCAAAGGCACCTAAAAATGATCAAAATTTGTTATGTGAGCTTTATTTACATAATGAAGCCATGTCCGAAGAAAGAAACAGGAACATGCTACCTGTGGTTGGCAACATACAGCTAAGAGCCTTCATTTCCTTTTTAGCCAACCAGCTTACATGGTAGAACACCTTTATCTCAACCCAACATAATGAGCAGAATTTCCTTCTGTGGATTAGGGCTGAACCACAGAATGCAGCCACTTTTACTGTACAACATCAAACAATGATAAAAGATTCTGATATGAAAGACCACGTCAGGCAATTGCAAGCAGTAGTCCTGAAAGACTGTCAGCACTATCTGAAAACCAAGGCACCCTTGGCTGTTAAGGCAAACAATTTGTTTTGGGAAAACTGCCCCAAAGAAAGGAAAGAATATCACCCTTATAATCCATCAAATTTACAGGTAGCACTCACAAGGGTACCTTACTATATTAGATGCGTGCAACACTGTGCTAAAAGCTGGATGGGCTACAAATTTAAATTTCCACTTCTATGGTTATCTGGTGAACAATATAAGGGTCAGTTTGGATTATCCAACAAGGAGGAAGCAGCAGCATGGAAACATATACAGACTGTCTGTGGGTTCAGAAAGAAGTTTGATGTCACCTCCTATAGCTATTGTCTCAGTATTCTACACTGTTCATCCCAGTACTCCGACTCGGACTCAGAGTAAAACATTGCATGAGGACATGCAATATCTTCAGTTGGGGGGGATGTTAGGACCCAAAATTGACCAATTTTGACCTTATATTTTTGCCATAATACTATCCTTTTCAGTCACAAGTTATAAGCTTTGATTACACAATGACTTAATCGCCCCAAGGTACGAAGTAACTTTCCACATATCTATATGTTTAATTGTTCATTGCATATTCGTGAGTATCTTTATATTTATCTTTGGAAAAGCTGACTAAGTTGCCAAGTAATTGTCTTAAGCCCGTAGTAATTATAACTTATAGTTGCTGTAACACCAGAAACAACAACTATGCAGTTGCTGCAACACCAAAAACAGCGACTACGCAGTTGCTGCAACACCATAAGCAACAACTACGCAGTTGCTACAGTCAGCAACAGCAACCATGTAAAGCGGGCTATTTTGCAACAGCTGGGAATAACAAACGGCAACTATCTGAAGAACGCTGACGTGGCATGAACAAGCAGCTGTCTAAAGTGGGTAGAACACAGTTACCATGGCTTAAAACAGGAACGGCATGGGGAAATGACAAAGGAATGCGAGAATCCCAAGAAGACGGTCGAAGTTGGTTACCAGCTGTGTAATAGCCAGAACCTAAGAAAGAATATATTATTATACTGTTGTAACAACATTTTGTAATTCTTATTTTTGATAGAACGGGCTAACCGAAGGAACTGTAACAATCTATTGTAATAGATGTCTCCTCTATAAAGAGGAGACATCTACATTAGACAAAGGAGGATGGTCTGTAAGTGAAATTTTGAGAGACATCAGCAAAGTCTGAACTTTATCGTATTTGAATCTTTTGGCAAATGAATAGAAGATCGTTCTAAGCACTTAAGCTAGCCTTTGTGTTCTGGGGAATCTTGTGAGAGGGACTAGGCCCACCTTCCTCACAAGATTCACCCATTTAATTTTCTGTTAAGTGTGTAAGTGTGTGATAGTCTCTTTCTGCTGATGCTCTGTTTGGATTCTGTAGCATTACCTCTGGTGATTCTGTTTTGCTAGCACTCTGTTTTATTAATTGCTTGAAGATCGTGCAAGTGTATTTCACCGGTGAATTCGAGTGCAGTGTGTACTAGCAATCTAATTTCAGGGGCAGGTGCTGAACGTCCTCACCTGGAGGATAGGGTCCTGATCCTCTGCCAACAGAGCATCCATCTCTTTGCTTTCTAGATTTGTAATCTTAATTAATTACTTTTATTTTATCAGTACTGTGATAACTTAGCATAAGAATTACGTATACCACAGCTCTTAATGCTTTTAGAATTAAGTACATACAGTACGCGGTAGCCTTTGGAATAAAAAGACTTTCCCAGGTTGACAATTAATGTGGTACTTGATTGTTTAATTAATAAACAATTCAACTAGCCAACAAAGGTCCACATACATTTTTATGCACAAGATATAATTCATCTCTCTTCTTTTCTTTCCTGACTCTAATAAATATGACTCTCATTTCTGTTCCATAAACACAATTTTCACATAAATCCAAATCAACATGCTTTAGACCTAGCAAAACATTTCTTGAGTGAAGAATATACATCCCCTTCTCACTTGTGTGCCTAAGTTTATGATTCTAGAGTAATGTATTTACTCCTATCGAAGTTAAATAATTAACAAAATTTGAAATAGTATTGCATAAATACAATGTACCAACCTTTTCTCGTTTTTCTACTACTAGGTCTCCTTTAGTGAACTTGTAGGTTTTTCCTATAAAAGTAGTTGGACAAACTTCACCTCCTAATTTCCCTACTAAAATTATATTTTTCTTTAGATCTCGAATAGACCTTACCTCCTTCAATACCCGTTAGTTTCCATTTTGTTGCTTTATGAAACCCTTACCAATTCCAATGATTTTATAGGGCTTATCATCACCCAAAAAAACCTATCCAAAATCTCCTTGAACACAGTCATGAAAATGTTTCCTATTAGGTGTGGCATGGAATGAGGCCCTTGAATCTACCACCCGCGCATCAATAATATTATCTAATGAAATAATCAAATAATCTTGCAACACATCACCTATCACATTTTCTTCATGTTTGTTCTCTTGTTGTCCATCTCCTTCTTTTCCCTTTTGAGATTTTTAGTCTTCCTTCAGGTGTCCTTTGTTCCCACATTTACAACATACTATCCTTGATATCGATTTGGATTTTCCTTTTCCTCACTTACTATGATTTCCTAGGATCCTTCCTCTTTCCATTTTCTTCCCTTAGTCTCTAAAGTCAAATCATTACCTGATGTCTCACCAGATATTTTTCATTTCCTTTCTAGGGATGGCACTGACAACATCACCAAATTTTAAAGTACTAAATCTAGAAACATAGTTACTAACATCCAAAACTAGGCCATTCCAACTCTTTGGAAATGAGCACAAAAATAACAAAGCCCTAACTTCATCATCAAAATTTACCCCTATAGAAATTAACTGACTTGTAAATGTGTTAAATTCATTTAAATGATCACCAAGAGATCCACCTTCTGACATATTCATATTAAATAGACACTTCATAAGAAATTCCTTGTTTGAGGATGAGGGTTTTTCATATAGTTTAGCCAATGTTTTCATTAAACCTTATGTTTTTGTTTCATTTGAAATGTTGAATGCTGGTGGGCCCCAGTATTGCAGCAATAATGCTGCAACTCCTGGGACTCCATTCTTTAATTTTATCAACTCGGTAGTTCGTAACAAACTTGGAAGTGATGGTGCTATATGCACAAGTACTAGCTCTTGCCGCAACTGTCACTTGGTCAGCTGGCACAAGTCCACTATGAGCTTAAGCCAACTTCTATGATCCCTTAGAAGAAGCTTTTTAACTGATGGATGAAAGCTAACTCAAAGGAGGCTAATCTACTTGCAGAAAGAAGCGAAAGTGGAAAGGAAATGCAAACCCTAGCAAACCCTAATTTTACCAGCTAGCCCTACTGATGCGAAAAAGAGGATGCAAGCTACTGAAATAGATGCCATTGACTTCTAGGAAGGTAAAATGAATGTGTCTAAGATATCACTATCTGAAGAAAACATCTTTTTGTATTTTTGAATAAGTTGTTAGAATTATCATGCATGTGCTTTCACTATTTTTTACTGTGCAGAGATGGATCAGTGAGATAAAACGCTTGCAAGAGGTTGGGAAGGTTCGGAGAGGTCCTAAGGGGTCCCTAACACCCTTCGAGAGAGTTTAACAGAGTTTGGCTATCAAGAAACCTCATTCGTGAGCTTCTACAGGAAGTCTATAGGGGTTCTACTAGATGTTCTGGAATTTCTACAAGATGTTCTGTGATTTTCTACAGGATGTTCAGAAATGGGACTTTGGAGGATGGATGGATGAAGAAAGATGAAGGAGTGAGTGTGGAGGTGAAATAGGGGTGTAGGGGAGTTCAAGACTTGGAGGATGGAGTTGAGGATCGATTGGATTTGTTCGAGGATGGAGGGAGCAATGATGCACAAGAATGTAGAAATTAGGGAAAGGTGGGAAAAGTATGGAAAATGAAGCGTAAGAATCATCGACTAAGGCTTGGAGCAAATTATCTGATGGAGGAAAGGTAGATAGAGAGGTAATACAGGTGCTCTACAAGTTATTTTCCAAAAATATCCAACAAAGGCTAGGAAAAACCAAAGATCTACCTAATTTAACCTAATTTGACCTACAAACCATAAGCATGATGAACAGAAGTCTATTTGCAGCAAATCATGTAAATCAACTATCAAAACTGAGCAAGAAAAGATTCTAAACATGCTAGTACAACTGGTATCAACTTTCCTACCTAAAAATCTAACACTAGCAATTGAATGAACAGGAAAAAACTGTGTTTTTGTGGCAGCAAGGACACCTAGGTCTCAGCTCATGGTCCCAAGGAGGGAGAGGTGAGATCACATATGCTTGATAGCCTTTTTCTAAAGATATTCTATGTTATTAACCTATCAAATCAATCTGAACATGAAAAGCTACTTTAATCATCAAAAGCAATCTAAATAACAAAACAAGATTTAAATCTAAATAACATATTTTATTCTAAGAATGCAGCAAGGACACATAAAGGTAAACAAAGGAGGTACTGGGCACTTGAGATGGGCCCAACCCTAAGAGATATAGCCTCCTAGGAGATATTTAGAGCTGGTGCAAAGCTGGATTCATCTTTATTGATCAAAAAAATAGTTACATTCCACAAACTGTCCACAAAGAAAAACTTGAAAATGTTCTAAAATGCAAAGCTAATCTATTTCCTAAGAAATGACTAAAATTGAACTACAAGCTAGCTAACTTCTGCCTACAAAGTGACTAACTACCGGCCAACAAAAATGAGGCCCTAATCCCTCTTATTTATTCAAATTGAGGACCCCAACAATCCTCCTAATCTTTAGGGACTCGGCTGCCAAAACTTGTAGTTAGCAACAGTCCTACTTGACTTGCTCGGTTGTCCTTGTGATAATCGATTTGGTGGCCCTTAAACTCCGAGCTGATGGTGGAGAATGCGAGGTAAGGGTCCATAAATGAAGGGGACACCTTCCTAAAAATCCTCTCCCTTGTTCTTCCACGAATTTGGCTGCCAAGTGCTCATTAAAACCTTTGATTTTGTCTCAAAATTGACCAAAAAGACTACACAAAGCACACATTAGACTTGTTGGCCTAATGACTAACCCAATTCACTCTATTAGCATAAATATAATAAAAAACATGCAATAAAATAATGAGAATTGTGGATTAAGTTGAATTAGGAAGTTGAATGAGCCCATATAATTATTCATTTTTGGGGCTCATCATCACCCCCTACTGAAAGTGTTGCTCATCCTCTGAGCAACTAATCTATCTCTTCATCTCTGATGGCCCTGGTTGCCTCCTTGTTATGCCAAGCTTCTGAAGTGATGTCCTCTTCTTGGTCATGAAACCATGCTTTTCTCTTTGCTTCTTCCCACTGCTCGTGCTCCTTTTCTTGTAGCAGTTTTGTTAGTGCCTCAACCTCAGCCTGCAGCTTGCCCTCTCTCTACTGTTCATCAGATGTTTCCTTGTCTTTCCTTCTTCCTGTGATTGTTTGGCCACCTTTTCTTCCAATTTCTTGGTCTCTCTTAGCTTAGCCCGAGTTCCCTGTAGAGAATTCTCAGCTTCTTGTAGAACTGTCTTTGAGTCCATCATCTTAATTTTCTCTCTCTAGGTGAAGGTTTTTGGCTTCCTCATTCATAGATGATGGATCTCTTTGAAGGAAACTCTTCCTTTTTGTTTAGCTGTGGTGTCCTTAATTATAATTGGCTCCCTTGATTATGGCTGGGGTCTGCCTGCTTTTATCCTCGTGCTCCTTCTTGCCCTAAAATACATGGAAGGCTCCCTTTTTCGCTTCACTTTTTGGTGTGGAGATGTACTTAAGGTAGCCATCATAGTTACTGCCTCCCTAGCTAGAATCTTAGGCGATTTTTCATTCTGCTACCATTTTTCCAGACTTCCTATAGAAATTCCTATGCTGATTGTTTTCTAGCTTCCTGTAGAAATGGTTTTCTGGCTTCCTATAGAAATGGTTTTCACTGTTTTGGCCCACTTGGCTTGGGGTGCCTTCTCTTTTAATTTTGCTGTGGTTGCCTAGGGTGTGATAACTTTCATTTGGGCTTTCTTGGCCTTTTTCTTCCCAACCTTTTTCCTTTTTTGCCCTCTATGTTTTTGCTGTTGTGTCCCTTTTTTTGTCTCATGCTCAGTGGTCATGTCAAATTCCTCTTTTTCCTTCTGTTCTTCCTTTTTTTTTCCCTCTGCTTGAATTTCTTATGCTCCCTCATCAATGTTCTTCTCAATTTCCTCAGTTGGCATGGTGTTGAGTTTGTGTTTTAACCAAGAAAAAGAAAATTGTTCATAGAAATAGTCATTTCACTGCAACAGAGGATAGCTGAATTTTCTTCTTTTTTTGAGACCAAATAAGGAATTATTCATGCTCCTTACAACATCAAATGACAGTAATTCCCTTGTGTTAAAACTGCTGTCACCTAGAATTGGTCTGTCTGTTTATGAAAGATTTTTTTTTTTTTTTTACAGAGCAGAGCATAAGGACATTGATTTTTTTCCAACACTTTGATAGATATGTAAATAAGGTTTTTCCACACACACAGGTCGATCTCTACTACTGCATGTCTTCTTTGCAAGGGAATTTTTTTATTTTCTTTTTTAAAACTGATGAGGAGATTTCAGATGCAGAGGAAAAAAATGGGTAAACTCAGTGAATCATGCAGGCAAACTTCCACTGTTTTCAATGCATAGGCAGACTTCTTACTCTCATTTTTCAATTTAATGCCATTTTCAATTCACCATTTTGCAAAGTTCCCCCAATCCTACCTCATTTGGAGCTTGAAATTCGCCGAAAATCCCAGGTTTTCTTTCTGCATGGTTGTTTTCTGCATTTCCTGTAGAAGACTTCCTATAGAAATTCCTGTAGAGTGCCCCTACACCTTTGAGTGAGCCTGATACATAGTAGAATCTCGAAGACAGGTAGAGAAACTGGTGGAGGATGACTAGTTAATCATTTTGTGCAAACTTCAGTTGAGGATGTGGCAAGTGAAAATGAACAACAGTTTGTGAGTTTCAGCCGAGCGTTCTTTAATCGCTGCATGACTTGTGGTGAGGTGGAAAAAATATGTGCTGGCCCATGCAGACGGCAGTGTTATGATGAACTATATGTTCTCTTTTTGTTAATCAGTCGCACTGGAGTTCAAACGACCAACACTACCTTTTTTATTTTTTTTAATTTCACGTGAGTTGTCTAACACGTACGCTGCATGATTCCTAGCTGAGCGCTAGAGAATTGGACAAGGAACTATTGGCTTAATCCCACCACTTCATTCGTTATGCACTTTCAAATCATATTGATGCAAATAGAGGAGCTGGTTTAGACACATACCTACAAGTCGAATGGTTGATGTGAGGTGCTGTGGCCTTTCATTTGCTGCATGCACTGGTTTCTGTGGTTGCATGATGGATTGGTGGCTGATTCATGGCTATTTTTTCTTGTGTAGGTATCCTCTAGTCTGATCCATGCTGTAGGAGTTGGCTTCACGTTCAAATCTACACCCTCAGGCTGCTGCTACTGATTTTCATAGGACCGAAACTTGTTTTCGCCATTGCTCCTGAACGATAGATCGGATCAATCTAAAACTTGCTGAGCATGTTCCTATCATCATTATGCACCTCCCATAGAAAAATTGTGATCAATGGATGCATAGATTTCGAGGAAAATGGGAAATGGATAAAGATTACAGAGATCAATTTCTCGGAAACCGTGCATCAGAATTGGCTGAAACTGCTTGGGTAGGTTACTATTACCCATATGCATCTCCCCATGAAACAAGTTTTGAACCAGATGCACGGATATGGAGAAAATGCAAAAATGGCTGAAGGTGATGGAGGTTGATTTCTTGGAAACCGTGCGTCGGAATTGGCTGAAATTGCTCGGGCATGTTTTCGTCATCCCTATACAACTCTCTATAAATAAGTTTTGTAAATGGATCCACGTTTTTCAAGTTATGGAAAAAGCAAATTCTGCTCTATGTATTTTTTCTTCAAAGCATTATGTAAGTTTTTGCATGGTAAAAAAAATGAGCTTAGGCTATGATGCAGGCATGGAGATGATGGAGGAGGAGTCTGAAAATTGCAAGAGGACTTCTGAACCCTTGAAGAAGCTATCATGTTAACCAAACTACCTTTTTGCAATCCATTTTTAGCTTCTTGTAATTTCTACAGGAACTTCCTGTAGAAAACACAGTTTTCATAAAAGAAGCACAATAAGGTGGAAAAAATGATGGAAAAGGGTGAGGGATGGAAACATGGATATGTGCGGGCCTCATGGACATATTCCCAGCCTTCGGGTCCTCTTTGGAGATCAATTTGGCTTTTTTGTAAGCTTCCTGTAGAAGACACAAAAATTCCTGTAGAAAACACAGTTTTCATAAAAGAAGCACAATGAGATGGAAAAAATGATGGAAAAGGGTGAGGGATGGAAACATGGATGCTTGCAGGCCTAACCAATAGATTACAAGCTTTATATTCCCTTCCAAAATTGAATCTGGCTCGCCTGAAGGTTCTACGGGATGTTTCCTGTAGAAATACAGAACTTCCTGTAGAAACGCTTATAGCTTCCTGTAGAAAGCCCAGAACTTCCTCTGTCTTTGTTTTGAGCGATCCTCCTAACCTGCAATGTCCTTCTTGCAACCTGCAATTATTCAATGGAAATTAGGTTTACTTTTTTTTTCCTATTTTCTTCTTTTTTTTTCTCTTTTTGTTGAAAACAACTAGGGCGCCTCATGGAGGTTTTCACCTTAATTGCCTACTCTAGGTGCCTCCAAGGGAGGTTTTCACCCAGGGATCTTATTCTCCTTTTCTTTTTCTCTTTTTTTTCCCAACCCATTGACCGCCTCGTGGAGGTTTTCAATCAATGAGCCAATCTAAGGCGCCTCCAAGGAGGTTTTCACCTTAGATTTTTCCTCTTATTTCAATTTTTTTCATTTTTTTTCTTTTTTCTTTTTTTTTTTCCTTTTTTTTTTTCTACCCTACCCTACTTGAAAAACAAAATCATTTTGAAGTATAAGAATACTTCCAATGGATCCATGTGCACATCGAGATTAGAGACAAAATGATGTGGGGGCTCGAAATGCATGCTTTGACAGCTATCCGGATTTCAAAGGCCAAATGATTTGACTTTGGAGGGATTAGGCATAGCTGAAGAAGAGATTACTGCTACAACTTAGTGACCATCTGAAACCATATCTCAATATAGCTCTGATATCCTTGGTCCTTTTGCTGATTTAGATCATTCTCCATATTTTCTTCTATCATGACCTCGACATCTTCCTCTTTTCACTAAGTTTTCTCTTGAATACATGGATGTTTTGATGGTAACCATGAGGGAACTCTCTTGATCTCTGATTTTGATGTCTTCTCTTCATCAAGTGCAGCCCATGGTTCTTTGATCTCTTCTTTTGAATCTTCTTTCCTGGATGTGGTCGTTCAATGCTTTCAAGATAATCTCTTTTTTGCAATACTCTTCCTGAGCTATGGTGAAGATCATTGAGCTCAAGAGGAGTTATTTGGACATGTTGTGCCTCAGCTTTGCAATTGGGTTGAGCTATTCCAATGTGCGGGTTTGGAAATGGTGGTATGGGTAGCTGAGTGGGGGTGTATATTTGAGATGGATGTGGATGGGTTTGTGAATGGGCAGGTGGTGGAGGCAAAGGAGCAGGAGGAGAGTTGTACTAGGGCCTCCACCCCTCATGAGGTGCATTCGACTTAGGTTGTGGCTGAGCATAAGAGTGAAATGGATGAGCAGCTGGTTGGGCTTAATATGGATCTGTGAAGGAATAAGGAGGAGGTGTGAACTAGGAAGGATGAGGAGGGGGACCCCAAGAAGGCATGAAAGTGGCTTGATAGCGGTCATAATAGGGCTGGGATGTCCCTTGCAGTTCTTGCTGGTAAGATCTAGGTCCATGTGGCCTCCTTTGGTTCATATAATAAAGTGATTCAGTGGCTCATTTGGTTCTCTGATATGTAGCTTTAAGTCTAGGCAAGGAAGGACACTGATTCGTAGGATGGTATTCTTCACAGATGAAACACACTTCCAGGGAGTGCATTGGACATTCATTCCTAGGATGCTTTCTAGTGCACCTAGGACCAAAGATGACCAAAGCCCTCTTGGCTTCCTCTTGCTTCGTTTGGATCTGTAAGGTATCCAGTTGGATGGCAAGAAAATACCTCGTATCACTCTTGAAATCTTCTATCTGATTTGCAAATTCGTTTTTGGATAAGGTACTGCTCTCAACATTTCCCTTTGTAGCCATTTGCTCCAGAGGACTAATTTTTTCTTCTTCTTCCCTTGAGGTTCTTCAAATATGTCTTGTTGTCCATCTAAGGGTTCTTTAATCACAGCCATCGAAGAAGAGAGAAAGTTGGCTGTGTGATGCAGTGGGGGCGTTGTGCAATCATTTTTCTGAATTATCTCTACTCCTACAAGGCATGAAATGAAATCTTTTCTTGTACCTACAAAACTAAAATAAATTGAACTGCAACTAACTATCTTGCTGAAGTGAAATCTGGAATTGAAATGAAAGCAGGAAAGGACTAATCTATTTTGCTCAAATGAAATTGCAGGAATGAAATGCTAGTCTATACTTGCAAAATTGAAATTGCGGAATTGAAATGCTAATCTACGCTTGCAGAATTGAAATTGCGGAATTGAAATTCTATCTATGAAAGCAGGAAATATCTACTCTACTTTTGTGTAAATGAAATTGTGGAATGGAAATGAAATAAACTACTTAGCATAAGGTTGTAGTAGAAGATAAAAGAAAAGCAACAATCACAAATACTCTGACGCTTCCCTGGCAACGACGCCAAAAAGAGTGGTTAAGCCCCAGTATTGCAGCAATAATGCTGCAACTCTTGGGACTCCCTTCTTTAATTTTATCAACCCAGTAGTTCGTAAAAAACTTGGAAGCGACGGTGTTGTATGCACAAGTACTAGCTCTTGCTGCAGCTTTCACTTGGTCAGCAGGCACAAGTCCGCTAGGAGCTTAAGCCAACTTCTATGATCTCTTAGAAGAATCTTTTTAACTGATGGATGAAAGCTATCTCAAACGAGGCTAATCTACTTGCAGAAAGAAGCGAAAAGCGGAAAGGAAATGCAAACCCTAGCAAACCCTAATTTTACTAGCTAACCCTACTGATGCGAAAAAGAGGATGCAAGCTACTGAAAGAGATGCCATTGACTTCTAGGAAGGTAAAATGCATGTGTCTAAGTTATCACTATCTAAAGAAAACATCTTTTTGTGCTTTCACTGTTTTTTACTGTGCAGAGATGGATCGGTGAGAGAAAATACTTGCAAGAGGTTGGGAAGGTTCGGAGAGGTCCTAAGGGGTCCCTAACACCCTTTTAGAGAGTTTCACAGAGTTTGGCTATCAAGAAACCTCATTTGTTAGCTTCTACAGGAAGTCTGCAGGGGTTCTACAGGATGTTCTGGAATTTCTACAGGATACTCTGTGATTTTCTACAGGATGTTCAGAAATGGGATTTTGGAGGATGGATGGATGAATAAAGATGAAAGAGTGAGCATGGAGGTGAAATAAGGGTGTAGGGGAGTTCAAGAGTTGGAATATGGAGTTGAGGAGTGATTGGATTTGTTTGAGGATGGAGGGAGCGATGATGCACAAGAATGTAGAAATTAGGGCAAGGTGGGAAAAGTATGGCAAATGAAGGGTAAGAATCAAGGACTAAGGGTTGGAGCAAATTATCTGATGGAGAAAAGTTAGATAGAGGGTAATACAGGTGCTCCATAAGTTATTTTCCAAAACTATCCAACAAAGACTAGGAAAAACCAAAGATCTACCTACTTTAACATAATTTGACCTAGAAACCATAAGCATGATCAACAGAAGTCTATTGGCAACAAATCATGTAAATCAACTATGAAAATTGAGCAAGAAAAGATTCTAAACATGCTAGTACAACTGGTATCAACTTTCCTAACTAAAAATCTAACACTAGCAATTGCATGAAGAGGCAAAAACAATGTTTTTGTGGCAGCAAGGGCACCTAGGTCTCAGCTCATGGTCCCAAGGAGGGAGAGGTGAGATCATAGGTGCTTGATAGCCTTTTTCTGAAGATCTTCTCTGTTATTAACCTATCAAATCAATTCGAACATGAAAAACTACTTTAATCATCAAAAGCAATCTAAATAACAAAACAAGATTTAAATCTAAATAACAGATTTTATTCTAAGAATGCAGCAAGGACACATAAAGGTAAACAAAGGAGGTACTGGGCACTTGAGATGGACCCAACCCCAAGAGCTATGGCCTCCTAAGAGATATTTAGAGCTGGTGCAAAGCTGGATTCATCTTTATTGATCAAAATAATAGTTACATTCCAAAAACTGTCCACAAAGAAAAGCTTGAAAATGTGCTGAAATGCAAAGTTAATCTTTTGCCTAAGAAATGACTAAAATCGAACTACAAGCTAGCTAACTTCTGCCTTCAAAGTGAAAACTACTACCTAACCAAAATGAGGCCCTAAGCCCTCTTATTTATACAAATTGAGGACCCCAACAGTCCTCCTAAACTTTAGGGGCTCGGCTGCCAAAACTTGTAGTTAACAGCAGTCCTACTTGACTTGCTCGGCTGCCCTTGTGATAATCGATTTGGTGGCCCTTGAACTCTGAGCTAATGGTGGAGAATTTGAGGTAAGGGCCCATAAATGAAGAGGAAACCTTCCTAAAAATCCTCTCTCTTATTCTTCCACAAATTTGGCTGCCATGTGCTCATTAAAACCTTTGATTTTGTCTCAAAATTGACCAAAAAGACTACACAAAGCACACATTAGACTTGTTGGCATAATAACTAACCCAATTCACTCTATTAACATAAATATAATAAAAAACATGCAATAAACTAATGAGAATGGTGGATTAAGTCAAATTAGAAGGTTGAATGAGCCCATATAATTATCCATTTTTGGGGCTCATCAAATGCCACCAACTCTTCTAGACACATTCATATTCTTCCTAGTGCATTTCTGTAGAGAATCTCTGATTCTCTATTCTTCATACTCTTTGGCTTCTTTGACTTTCCACTGAATGGTAGGTACACATATTTGTGATACAAATAATCTTCCATCTACATCTTCCATAGCTGGTATTTTTGGCTATTAATATTCTTGAACATAAACCTACCATATTCCACCATTTCTCCCACTCAAATACAGAACCCTTCTCTCTTGCGAGCTTATCAACCAAATAAAACTTCACATATGATACCCGTTTTTAGAAATTAATTAACAAGAGAAATAAAATACACAGAATATTGTGGAAGCACAAATATAGAAACACATAAAACAAGAGAGACAAAAATATATGTGGTTCACCCAATTTGGGCTATTTCCATGGAGAAACAGGTAGTCCTTCCTTTTATATTATCCAACAAAATGAAGAGATAAAACCTATAATAGATCCACTATAATTTTCTCTTTTCTCTCAAATAACCTCCTATCTCCCTCTCTCTTAAAATAAGAATCCATAGCCGCAATACAATTCCCTCATATAAACCAAGGGTTTCCTTCTAGGGAAATGAGAACTAAATTAACATAACTTCTACAGCTAGATAATACACATAATGAAAAACCTAGTTCAACTAAAAAATTAGAATGTTTTAGAAAGAAAATTTTCATCTATTTTTAGCTTCGGGGGTGCTTCCCCTGAACCACTTCCAGGGGTGGGATCGTAAAAATTGTCATTGCCCCCATGGACCCCCTTGAAAGCAATTAAACATACAACATAGTCACCTCGTTAGGAACAGAAATCCAACCCAGTTGAAAACAAAAAACCTCTAAAAAATCAAGAAGATAATCAAGCTCCACACCCAAGAATCGCAATTAGGATTCTTTGTATCTTTTTTGGATTGCTTATGCATTGACTTGATCTAGTTAAGTGTTTTTTTTACTTCAATATTCATTGGGGTGATATTACAGTGATTCAGTTGGTTTACTATGCTTTAGTGACTCAAATTTTGAGATTTAGTTTGGATGTGTGTCCAATATGAAAATTTGATGAAAGGTGGCATTCATTTTTTAATGGTTTATTGAGAAGTTAATCTAGTGTGAAACATTCTGAAACATGATCCACAAAGTGATGAGGGTTGTAGCCTTCAGTGAGTGGGTAGGATCTCCCTTCTGGTAGGAGTTGGTAAACAAGATTAGGGGGTTGTAGCTCCCTTCTAGTGGGTGTTGGAGAACGAGTGGAGGTTGTAGCCTCCTACTAGCCAGTGCCTTCATGTTGGTAACAATATGCACCATTACAATATGTAATTAATATTTTATTTATATAAAAAAGAAATAAGACAAAGATGATGGCAAGGGTAGTTTTCTCCCACATTGGGTTTCCACCTAAAATTCTCTTGTTCTAATTTTGTTTCTTATGTGTTGTGATTTATCTGTTCTTTACTGCATACTAGACGGTTAATTAAATAATAATGCAATGGTTAACTCATTAATGCAACTTATGACAAATTAAGTAAATTGGATAAACGTAGTTTTATTTCAGTAAAGCCACGTACACATGTGGGTTGCATAAATGATAGTAGTGTAGAGATTTATGAATATCATATTTAAAGAAAGAGTTAGTTAAAAATACTAATTCACCCCCTCTCCCCCTCTCTTAGTATTTTTCATAACAACTGATATTATATCCAGGATCCTTTAAAGAATCTTGATCGCTTAAAGGGAGATATATCAAAACAAGTAGTCAAGAGGGAGTATTTTCTTACAAGGGATCCTTGTTTAATGGAACTAACATTATGTTTTGGAAAGTGAGAATGAGATCATATTTTTAGGAACTAGGAGCTAAATTATGGGTAGTTGTTGAAGGTAGATATCAATAACCAACCTCCATTCCCACAGATAATGCAGGAAAGAAGAAATACGAGAAAAATGCAAAGGTAGTAAATGTTACCTTGGGAAGATTAGATGAATCTAAGCTTGGGAAAGTCATGAACCTGAGCATCGTAGAGGCAATATGGGACAAGCATGTCCAAATCTCTAAAGGTAACACTAAGTTTAAAATGCTAAAATTCAAACATATGTAATTCAATATGAAAATATTATAATGCATGATGTTGAAATCATTACAAGATTTTTCCTTCGAGTAGATGGAATTATTAACACAATGAAGAGTCTTGGTGATGAAATAAAGGAAATTTTTCTTGTTGAAAATATTGTGATATCACTAACCCTAAAGTTTGAATTCAAAGTCTCTTCCATTGAAGAAATGTAGGATTTAAAGAATCTCACCATTGAAAAACTCCATGGGATATTGAAAACCTTTTAAATGAGAAAAGGGGATATATCAGTTGTTAGAGAAGAAACATTCAAAGCCATGTAGAAATGGAAACAAAAGGAAAAGCATAAAGAAACAAGCTACATTTTAGATGAGGGAGAAGTGAATTTCGTAAGAAAGCTGGAAGAGGGAACTGGTAAATTAAAAGGTAAGATTCTGTTTAAATTCATTTCTCTTGTGGAAGAGTACGTCACTATGCATCTAGATGTCCATATAAATGAAATGAAGATAAGAAAGTAAAGGGAAGGGATTTTGACAAGAAAAATGCCGAAAAGTGGTTTTTTACCAAGAAATATTTCTATTCTAATGAAGATAATCAAAGCACATCGGATGATCAGGAAGATTTAGATTCAAATTTTGACACTTGCTACCAAATACTTATGGATCTTGAAGAACAATCCGCTAATTAATCAGATAGTTGTGAATAGTATAATTTAATGAAAGGATTGAAAGAAAATGATAGACTCGAGAATGAAAATAAAGATCTAGAAAAAAAAGAAAGTAGTATGATAAAGGAAATAAACAAGTTAAGAATTCATTTGGAAGCAAATAATACAAGAACAAAAGTCTTAGAAAAATAACTTCAAGAGAAGGAAAGACATTGTGAAAAATTAGAATCGAAAGTTGCTAATCTAAGAAAATATTATGTAAAAATCATCAAATGGGTAAAGACATATGAATCTTTAGGGAACATCATCAAGGAAAAACACTCTCCTCTAATTAAGACATGCATTAGATGCAACCAGATGGATTTAGATGTATACTGTAATTACAAGAACTTTCAGCATAAGGTTTTTCAAAAGAAAAGTGAATCAAGTCACTCATCTAAAATGTAATCACCCATATCAGAGTCAAGATCAATCCCTAGGCGTAAAATATGGTTTCACACATAATTTTTTTCTTGTAACTCATTTGGACATAATTTCATTTATTATAGGTCAAGAAAAACATGGGAGAAGTTCCACAAGTTCAAGCACATGATTAGACATTGAACACAGATTTGGAGGAAGAAGGAACATCAATCAAAGATGTAGGGAATATTTTCCCTATTGTAATCCATTTTTCTTAAAAGTATTCTTATAAAAATGACTGCATAAGTGAATGTAGGGTACATAACCTCATTAATAACAGGTGATGATCAGGTCCACAAGATTTTATGGTGTATGATCTTTAGGGGAGCTATTAGGCCTGTGCACTAGTAGTATCTCAAGAAAAGATAGAAAAGATAGATCAACGCCTTAGAATTCAGCCTCTTCGAGGGGGAAACCTCCTTTACATTACATAAATGGACAATTCTTAGATGATACAAATGAAAAGACCTCCTTTCTATATATAGGAGTCTAAGGGGTCATAACATAATTAAAGTCGACATAACAATAATAATGTAAGGGCACAATAATAAAAATAGTGGGCTTCTATGGGGTACAATAGTAACAATATGGGCACTACATGGGTACATCAATATAATAAGTGGGCTGTACTAATAACAATAAGGGGTTACACTAGTAGTATAGGGGCCTAACAAAATCTTTCAGTCAATGAAACTTCTTCTGAAACATGAGCTCTTCTGCTTTTGTAAGAGAAAAAATCATATAGGATCAACCTTGATCCATTAGTCCAAGATGAGTGTGTACAAAGCCTTCCTTCTACTTACAAGCATAAGACTTATATACCTCACAACATTGAGGTAGTTCTTATGTACACTTCTTTCATCAAAGAAGACGATCTCTATAACCATCTAATGTAATAACAAAAATCATAAAGATAATAAACTTTAGACAGGAGTGTACCTAAAAATATGTACCTTCATAGTCTTCTCCCTCTTACTGAGGTAATTCCTTGCTTTGTACTTTTCTCAAGTTGCCATCTACTGCATACTTCAGTCACTACTAACCTCTTTTCTGTGAAAATTCCAATAGTGGAACCCTATTGCAGCAACTGATATTATTTCTCCTAATTGTTAATTAATTAACAATTTATCTACTAAGACAAATATCGAAATAAACGCACTGCAAACTTCACAAATAAAAATATTGTGGAAAAATAAAATGTTGTAAGATGAGAAATGCTAGCACACACATAAAATTAACACAATTATTTTTGGACAAAAGTCCCCGGAAAAAGCGGTGCAGTAGCTGAGGGTTTTAATATTTTATTATTATGTAGCAGTGAGAAATTTTGAGTACATATGGATCTCAAAATATGCAATCCTACAAAGAAAAATATTGGCAAAAGTCTAGTGAGGAATGTCCTCACGACATAGGAAAATCTCCAACACAACTCGCTTTCAGAAACTCAACCATCTGACTCTCTGCATCAGCCTCTGCGCTGCTTTGCACAGACTACTTAACATTAAGCCTCTGACTGGTCTCTAATAAAGTCATTCTACCTTCTGTTGTCTGGAAAGATGCTTCTTTGGCACTATGGGACTCCTTCCTGGCCTCTAGAACTAAAGACATCTCTCCATCCCAGAAAATCAATCTTGCCTCTAGAAGTTGTTGCATTGTGCTACCCCAGCATTGGCCTCTATGTGGCTCTTCTGCCTCTCTCTGCAAATGCACTCGCTGGATCTGGAATGCCTCCTCCAGCTTTACTATCTCTACCCCTCACTCACTACTTCGATATCTAGCTCTCTCCAACAACTAACTGCTGCTACTATGGAAATCGATCTGCCAAGAAATTGAACTGCTCTAGTGCCTCAAGTGATCTCTCCATCACCACATCGACCTCCTCTTATAATTCTTTGTTGGGGCACCAATGGCTAAGATAAAACATAATCGATGGCTAGGATCATCTCTGGATTGATCCGTGTGAGTTTCTAGATGATTCTCGCCTTGACTTAATTAATACTAATTAGTTAACCATATTCCCTAAGTTTAGACTTAGAAAATATTTAAGAACTAGTTAATAATCTAATTAAGTCATTTCTAGGCAGAACTTCCAGAAATGATTTATGGGTTTTGGAGATATTATGTATTCTAGCCTCCACCAAATTTCAAGGCTAGAGGACATTCAATGCTACAAAAACTAACACTCCCTCTTAGCGAGGAATGTGTTCTAGTGCTACACATCCTACCACAACACTATGTTTCTGCATCATCTCCTGTCACACTACTAATGTCTGGCTGTCGCCACCCGCCAACCACTGCACAACACTAATATATGTTGCAACTGAGTTGTTGCTGACCCTACTATACTATTGCCAACATTGCATCTGCACTATAACTCCCTCTCATCTATTGTTGTTGCAATTGCAACATCTGCAACTGACAAGCATCCAAAATACTGAATCGACTATGATCAGTATGATGCATCTGTATGTAGAGTATTTGACTCCTACTAGCCTCTACACTATCCACTAAAGACTATGCACTGCTGCTAACTCTGCAATGTGCCAACTGCACTGCTTCCAACTCTGCACTATGCTCCCTAGCATCTGACTACTACTAGTCTTTGCAATTGTCACTCTGGCATTTGACTGCATCAACTGCCACTGATCCATCCTGCTACTGAATACTGTGGGCCCCCGTAGCCAAGTAATGATCCATGAGGTGGACTCCTCAAGGATCTTGCCCATCTGTAGTGCTCTGGGGCTACAACAACAAGTCACCCCACCTCACTGCTGGAGGTATATCAATGAACATAGCGAAGTCTTCCTCCAACCTGGAGGAAAGCCTATCGATCTCTACAGAAGCTGCCTGCTGGTCTTGCTTCTCCTCCTTTTCCTTCTTCTTGAGAGGACATTGGCTATTGTAGTGACCAAGATCACCACATCTTAAGCATTTTACCTTTGACCGGTCCTTCTTCTTCTTCTTTCTCTACTCCCCTTGTCCCTGAGGGCCTGACTGGGACCCTTTGATGTGAGGGCCACATTCTCCTCCTCCTTCACTGTCTTCGATCTGCTACTGCTGCCACTGATGGAGCTCTTTAATAGAGCTTGTCTCAACTCCTCCTGTTGCAAATTGGCCCACATGCTATCACAGTATGATACCTATCTCTGCCCAATATGCTTTGGACAAAGACTTGCCACTCCTCTGAGACACTGTTGAGTGCCAATCGCATTAGGTTCGTGGGTTGAGTCGCTTCCCCAACAGTTGACAACTGGTCTCAGACCTCTTGAATCTTGGTAAGGAAGGGGTCTTTGCCTTCCCCTTTCTGCATCCAGATGAGTCTCAGCTTCTCTTGTAGGTACATCTTCCGCTGCTCGGAAGTACCATGGTACAATGTGGAGAGAGAATCCCACATCTGCTTGGTAGTATCTTTGCCAGCTATATGTGAAACAACATGATCCTGGACTCCATCTAGGATCAACCATTTCGCCCGTTCCACCTCCTTCTTGTACTCTTTTTGTTGATCTGCATCCTAAGGAACCGCCACCACTACATCAATATACACTTTCAGGCCATATTCATCTAGAAGAAAGGACATCCTTGCCTTTCAAATGACGTAGTTGGAAGCTCCATCCAATCTGTCCTGATCACGAAGCCCAACAGTGGCCATTTCAATGGATTGTCAAAAACTTCCGCTTTCCTTCTGCTCAACTACTTCTCGGCTACTTGCACTCCCTTCTGGAGTGAGAAGATCTGCTCACAACTACTACTGATCTACAAGGAAAATCAAACTTCTTGAGACTAGAAGTTCCCTGAGGAAAATTTTCCTCTGTGTGTGCTCTTCTCTCCTCCACCCCGACGTTAGTTCTGCTCTAGCGAACTGTTGCAAAAACCCCTACGTCTAGCTAGAGATCTACCCAATGAAAGTATTGAGTTGCTCCCTTTGCCTCTAGAATCATTTGATCTGGAAGGATCGAATTTTTTTGCCCCTTTCAGAAGAAGGAAAAAAAAAAAAATCGATTTTTCCTCAAGCAACTCGACCTCCTAGAAAAATACTGCACTGCCCTTGGGAATTTTAGCCTGCTGCCCTTGCTGAGTAGAGAAATTCCTTTCCTTCATTTCTCTGAGATCTCCGGCTGATCAACTTGGCTCTGATACCATGTGAAAATTCTAATACCGGAACCCTATTGGAACAACTAGTATTATTTCTCCTAATTGTTAATTAATCAACAATTTATCTACTACGACAAATATCGAAATAAACACATTGCAACCTTCACAAATAAAAATTCTGCGGAAAAATAAAATGCTGGAAGCTAAGAAATGTTAGCAAACAAATAAAACTAACACAATTATTTTTGGGCAAAAGTCCCCAGAAAAACCCAATGCGGGAAAACCGCTGCAACAGGTGAGGGTTTTATTATTATGCAACAGTGAGAAATTCTTAGTACAACTAGATGCTGAAATCTAGCAATTCTACAGAGAAAAATACTGGCAAAAATATAGTGAGGAATTTCCTCACCCCACAGGCAAACCTTCGGTATAACTTGCCTTCAAAAACTTGGCCCTCTGACCCTCTGCGTCAGCCTCTGTGTTGCTCTGCGCAACCTGCTTAACTTTAAGCCTCTGACTGGTCTCTAATGAAGTCATTTTTCCTTCTGCTCTTTGGAAAGATGCTTCTCCTACCCTTTGGGACTCCTTCCCGACCTCTGGAACTAAAGATGTCTCTCCTTCCCAGCAAATCGATCTTGCCTCTAGAAGCTGTTGCGTTGCCCCAACGTCAACCTCTATGTAGCTCTTCTGCCTCTCTTTGCAAATGCACTCGTTGGATTTGGAATGCTTCCTCCAACCTCACTGTATCTGCCCCTTACTCACTGCTTCAATCTCTTGCTCTCTCCGACAACTATTTGTTGCTACTCTAGAAATGGATTTGCCAAGAAATCGAACTGCTCTAGTGCCTCAAGTGATCTCTCCATCACCACATCGACCTCCTCTTATAATTCTCTATTGGGGCACCAATGACCAAGATTAAAACATAATTGATGGCTAGGATCATCTCTGGATCGATCCGTGTGAGTTTCTAGATGATTCTCGCCTTGACTTAATTAATACTGATTAATTAACCATATTCCCTAAGTTTAGACTTAGGAAATATTTTAAAACTGGTTAATAATCTAATTAAGTCATTTTTAGGAAGAATTTCCAAAAATGATTTCTGGGTTTTAGATATCTCATGTATTCTAGCCTCTCCACCAAATTTCAAGGCTAGAACATATCCGATGCTACAAAAACTAATTTTTGACATAGATCAAGGCATATTTAATTCTTGTTGATCCATCTGCTCCCTCTGAACTCGGATCTCATCTCTCATCACAAATCCCTATTTCTGGGAGACTCCTCTTGTCATATTTTTTCTTTGTTCTTCCACCTGCTACCAAAGCTTTCGTAGCCTTCATTATGTACCTGCAATCCTCACTAGGAGGCCATGGAAGGGAAATCACAACCAAGCAAATAATTCAAGGACAAGAGACTTAACTACTATTAAAATCAACAACAATAATAATAATCGATTAAGAGAGATATAAAATACTTATCTTTTGAGAACATGCCAGCTCCCTCTTGCAAATCAACCTTGTCCACATCATCATCATGGTGTCATTCTTCCCTTGCAAGAGCTAGGGTTTCTTCTTCCAACGGAAACGTCCAATCCTAGGGTTTTTCTTATCCAAGCTTGTTGCTTGCTAGGGCTTACAAACCCTGGAGATTTAATTTTTCAAAGACCCTAGATTCAGTATGTTATTCTTGTCATTTATCAATCAATGATCATTCTAAGCCAAGTAGTTTGGCTTCTTCAAAACATCAATGTGCAAGGAGTAAGCTCCATCCTTCAGAGCTGCACATTATATTCAACATTCTAAGCTCATTCTCCCATCATACTTGAATAGTTCTTCAACATTCCCAATTCAACTATTGAATTCGATATTTTCAACCTAAGAGGCCTAATCACATACATCTCCCTTGAGACTTTAGACTTTAATTTCAAAGAGGAGCTCAACCTCTTTTCTACTATTCAAAGGATTTCTACAAAGGCAACCTCTTCCCTCAACAGAGTCCATGGCAACAAATGTTGATGATTTGCAATCTTTGTAGCCTCAACATTCAGACTCTGCATTTTCAAAATTTTATACACAACTCATATCATATCAGTCATCAATAGATGCATGCATGCATCTCACATTTTAGATATTGTAGGAGATATTAACCTTCACACTTAAGCTCTCGAACTAGGAGAGAATTGTTTATTATATTTGAGAGAAACTTTTTTCTGAGATAAAAAAGTTTAGTGCCTTTTCCAGTGTGAAAAACAAACTTCAGACAACTTTAATCACAAGAAATACATTTTGGACTCCTTCTGAGGATCGGCCTAACCACATATCTGTAGTGAACCATTTAAGACTTTTTGGCCTTCCACGGAGTCTAATCTAATATTTGTTAGGTCTTCTTCCAGGGAATCCCTACTGCAGCACTGATGATAATTCCTCTACTTGTTAGATTTACATGAACAAGTTATTTGCAGTTTCCTATGACAAACATTGAAATACATAGAATGAAACCTACACCATTTAAATCATATGCCGAAACAAGAAACTGAACAATAGAGAAAGATATACACAAATGACACAGTTGTTTTTGGACAAATGTCCCTGGAAAAACCCAATGCGAGAAAACTAGTGCAGCAAATCTAAGGGTTTTTATTATTATGCCAAAGTATTTCTGAATACAACTACTGGATGCCCTCCTGGCAATCCATTTACAGAGAAAATCACTTAGCAGAAGAAACTGGTGAGATTACCTCACTCTACACTACAATCCCGGCTGATCCTGCAGCTGAACCACGAGTTCCCTGGCTACTTCTATGTTGCCCCTGCGTGGGCCTTGCGTCAGCCTCTAAAGCCCTACATTAGCCTCTAAAGCCCTACATCAGCTCAACTAGGAATCGATTTACCCTCAAAAGCCTTTTCCAGCCCTCTCGGCTCAGAAATGTCAGCTTCCCAACAAATGTCGGACTTCTGCGTGGAGGCCTTTGCGCTGCTCTGTGTGGGGCCTGAGTGAGCCCTTCCTGGCTCTGCGTCACCCTCTCTAGCCTTTGCGCTGCCTCCTCTGTGTGTCTCTCTACCTCTCTACTGAGTATTCTTGGCTCTGGAGAAGATCCTCCAGCCAAAACTCCCTCTGCCCCTCTCTGCGTGATCACTACAAATCACTATGTTGCCTCTAGCTTCAGCGATTCGATTTGACTAATCAACCCTCTGTGTTTTTTCCAAATGACCCTCAATCCTCCTTAAATAATCTTCTCGTTGACATTCAACAACCCATATTAGAACCTAATCAATGGCTAAGATCATTTCTACTTGATCCTCGTCTTCTTCTAGAAGTTACACCCACAGTTAGATTAATACCCATTAACTATTTTAATTTCCTAACTTTAGACTTAGGGTCCCATTAAAAATAATTAACTATTTTAATAAAACTGTCTCCAAGTGGAATTTCCCAAAACGCTTTCTACGTTCTTTGGAATACATGTGCCCAAGCCTCCCTGCAAAATTTGAGACTTAGAGCACATCTGATGCTAGCATAAATCAGCACTCCCTCTTAGCGAGGAATGTGCTCTAGCAATGCCCCCCACTGAAGAGTCATTCTGACTTCATAACATCGTCATCTGCACTGCTGATGTCTAACATGCTGTCCACCAACTACTACGTTGTTGCTGCAACTATACTGATGCTGACACTGTCACTGTCAACACTGCATCCGTACTACAGGTCCCTCTGAATTTCTGCATGCATGTTGCTGCTGGCACTGCCACTACCAACTGCCCCTGCACTGCAAATTGCTACTGCTATTGCATCAACAACGAAAAAGTATCCCAAATTACTAAACAAGTGTTCAGCATAGCTACATCTCGATGCTGAAGATTGTTGAAAATAGCAACAAGAAATGCTAAAAATAGAAGTGTTAAAAATAGCATTCAATATATTCCAATTTTAGTTTGTCCTTGAATTATAATTCGAATTTAGTCTTACCAGCTGCTTTAAAAATAACAAATTAATTCATCTTGAGTTAATTAGTTGGAGAAATTCAAGCTAGAAGTCTTTGTGAAGTCATGCAACAGTTATCCCTTAAATTAAGGAGATTATCCCTTAATTAAGGAGATAAGATTGAGTTGTAATTAGTTAGCTCAGTTAACTGAGTTATGTCCAGTTAAATTAGTTCCAAACAGTTTGAGGAACTAATTGTGAGTTCAGTGAGTTAATGCATGCATGAATCAAACTAGTGTACTCCAGATCACTGAAGATTCTCTCATAAATAACTCATGCATGTCAGTTCAAACAAAGACCCAGTTGAGATTAAAGACAGGGACAGTGTACTATCAATTGGAGGAATTTTCATATAAAGGAAACTCATCCAAGCAGAAGGAACAAGGTTCCTTGAGGATTGCGTACTTTTACAAGGTGTGAGATCAGTGTTACACTTGGTAACAGTAGGATCACCCAGGAGAAACAGCACAAGGAAATAGGAGGCTTGGAAGGCAGAGGAGAAGGTTTGTGAGAAGCCTTGTTAGCCTGTGAGCATCCAGGAGGATTGCACTGAGAGCTGGCTAGCTGTGAGTGCTAAAGCTTTGTGTAATCTTGATGTATTTCCACCTTGTATGATAATACAGATAGCAGGGTTTTTAGCTAAGGCTTTCCCCAGAGTATTCTTCTGCGTTTCATGTGTATTGATTCTTCTTCTCTGTTATATGTGTTATGCTTGATCTTGCTCAAATCGATTAAGCTTCCGCAAGTTTGATTGTAGAAGTAGATTAAGTATTTTGCTTTAGTATATTGCATTATCAGGTTAATCTACAGTGAGAATTTCTACATGGTATCAAAGCTAGCTGATCTATAAAGAAATTTCTACAAAGATCTAACTATTGCTAGTCCCACGCCATCCCTCTGAAGCCACTACACTACTGCTGCTGAACTGTACCTCCCTGCATTGTTGCAACTCTACACTACGCTGCTCAAACTTGGCATCCTAGTCACTGCATCCGTCGCTCCAACACTCCTCTGCACCAACTGACACTGGTCCATCCTGCTACTTCTGATTTGGGCTCCTGTAGCAAGGAATTGATCTGAGAGGTGGGTTCCTCAAGGATCCTGCCATTTGTAGCTCTTTTGAACTACAACTCCAAATCATCCCAACTCCCTCCTGGAGGTATCTCGGCTATCATGGCGAACTCCTCCTCAATCTTTGTGGGTGCAACCTTTGGATCGTGCTTCTCATCTTTGTCCTTCTTCCTAAGAGGACAATGCGTTACGTAGTGACCTATTTCACCACACCTGAAGCATTTGATCTTCGAGATGCCCTTCTTCTGCCTCCACTACTCTTGTTGCCACTTCGATGCAAGGGTTGCATTCTCATCCTCCTCGTTGGGCTCTGACCCACTGCTACTACTTCCGTCAAGTTTACACTTGACCAAGTCTCTCCTCAGCTCCTCTTGCTTGAGAGTTTCCCACATCTCATCCCAATTTAGCAAAGTTGTGCTGCCCAGGATACTCTGGACAAAGACTTGCCACTCATCTGAGACATAATTTAGGGCCAATCTTACCAACTCGGACCCTTGAGGTGTAGACCCCACAGTTGCTAACTTGTCCTAGGTCTCCTGAAGCTTCGTGAGAAACGGATCTATGCGCTCCCCCTTCTGCATCTGTGCAGATCTCATTTTCTGCTCTAAGTACATCTTACGCTACTCGAAAGATCCTTGATATAGCATTGCCAAGGCATCCCACATCTCCTTAACAATCTCTCTGTTAGCGATGTGACAAACCACATGATCCTTTACTCCATCCAAGATCATCCTCTTGGCCTTCTCCATTTTTGCTCGATACTTCTTCAGCGGATCTTGATTTGCAGGCACAACCACCACACTGTCGACATAGGTCTTGAGAGAATGCTCATCTAGAAGGAATGACATTCTTGCCTTCCAGATGACGTAGTTGGATGCCCCATCCAACCTATCCTGATCCCTCAGCCCACTGGTTGCCATCTCTGCCATGAAAATGTCGAACTACTCCTCTCTGCTTCTTTCTGCTACTGCTCAGCCATTAAGAAAACAAACTTCTTGGTGGGAAGTTTATTGAGGAAAAATTCCCTCACTGTGCTTCTTTTCTCTCTTCTAATGTCTTTCTGCCCAACAAAATGGCATGCAGAAAAACTGCGTCCCACCATATCTTCCTCACGCTGAGGCTCAGCATTGCTCCTTCTGCCACGGCAAGATTTTGATCTGGAAGCCCTTCCTCTCTGTTGACTCACTCAGAGAGAGACTTTCCTCGAAACTTCAACCCTCCTGGCTTGGACTACACAAACCCCTCTAGGAATTCGAACTGCTGCCTTCTGTAGCTATTATACGCCGAAACAAGAAACTGAACAATAGAGAAAGATACACACAAATGACAGTTTTTTTTGGACAAAAGTCCCTGGAAAAACCCAATGCAGGGAAACCGATGTAGCAGATCTAAGGGTTTTTATTATTAAGCTGAAGTATTTCTGAATACAACTACTAGATGCCCTCCCGACAATCCAATTATAGAGAAAATCACTCAGCAGAAGAAACTGGTGAGATTACCTCACTCTACATTACAAGTCGTGGCTGATCTGGGAGCTGAACCACGAATTCCCCAGCTACTTCTATGTTGCCCCTGCGTGGGCCCTACATCAGCATCTAAAGCCCTGAGTCAGCTCAACTATGTTGATTTGGGGTAGCATCGAATGTGCTCTAGCCATGAAAATTGGTGGAGAGGCTAAAGCACATTAGATCTCCAAGACCCAAAAATGGTTTGGACAAATTGTACTTGGTTTGGGAGATATTAAAATAATTAATATTTTTAATGGAGTTCCTAAGTATAAACTTAGGAAAAATAAAATATTAATGGGCATTAATATAAAACTGGGTTAGAAGGTTCTAAAAGTCATGGATCAAGCCAAATTGAATCTTAGCCATTGATTAGAGATTTAATCTCAACCGTTGATGGACCAACAAGAAAAGTATAATAAGAGGCTTGAGGGTCAGTTGGAGAAAACACCAGAGTGATCAGTCATTCATTTTGCTAGAGCGGGGTTGCTAAGCAAAGTTGAATCAGTGATTAGCAGCGAGGGGCAGTGAGTATGAGGCAGAGAGGTAGGGATAATACTAGGAGACTAGCAAAGAAGCGGAGAGAGCCAGAGCAGCAGTTAATCTAGGCCACACAGAGCCCAACAGAGGCAGCACAGAGCCCAGAGAGACTGCGTCATCCATGCAGAGGGCAGAGGGAGTGACGCAGAGGCTCCCAGAGGCTGTGCAATGCCTTAGAGGGTTGACGCAGAAAGTCCTAGGGTTGACGCAGGTTAGCAGGAGGTTGACGCAGAGGCTAGAAGGGCCAACGCTGAGCTTCAGTTGTGCTGGAGAGGGCTAAGTGGAACAGGTTTTTTGAATGCCTGTTTCTGGATATAGAGGTATTTTTGCCGTATATTTTTCTGTCGGGTGAGCCAGTTTATGCACCCAGATGTACTCAGATAAACTGCATAATAATATAACCCTTTGAATAGGTGCACCAATTTTCCCGCATTGGGTTTTTCCGGGGACATTGGTCCAAAAAAAACGGTGTCACTTGTGTGCTTGTTTTATTTTAGTTGATGATCCGTAGACGTTGATACTGTACTAGTGTTTATTTTCAGTATTTACATGGTAAATAACTTGTTAAGTAGTTAAACAAGTAGGAAGAAATAAACAAGATAGTGCAAGAAGAATTTCTAACGAGTTAAACTTAGAAATTCCAACAAACTGGGAATCAATTTGCCCTCGGAAGCCTTTTCTAGCCCTCTCGACTCAGAAACGTCAGCTTCCCAGCAAATCTCGGACTTCTGTGTGGAGGTCTCTATGCTGCTTTGCATGGGGCATGTGTGAGCCCTTCCTAGCTCTACGTCATCCTCTCTGGCCTCTACGTTGCCTCCTCTGCGTGTCTCTCTGCCTCTCTGCTGAGTATTCTTGGCTCCATAGAAGATCCTCCAATCAAAACTCCCTCTTCCCCTATCTGTGTGATCACTACAAATCACTGCGCTACCTCTAGCTTCAGCAATTTGATTTGACTGATCAACCCTATGTGTTTTTTTCCAAATGACCCTCAAGCCTCCTTAAATAATCTTCTCATTGGCATTCAACGCCCGGATTAGAAGCTAATCAATGGCTACGATCATTTCTGCTTGATCCTCGTTTTCTTCTAGAAATTACATCCACAGTTAGATTAATACCCATTAATTATTTTAATTTCCTAAGTTTAGACTTAGGGTCCCATTAAAAACAATTAATTATTATAATAAACTGTCTCCAGGTGGAATTTCCCAAAATGCTTTCTGGGTTCTTTGGAATACATGTGCCCAAGCCTCCTTGCAAAATTTGAGACTTAGAGCACATCCAATGCTACCAGAAATGAACACCACATACCCCAAAAGCTCCACTAGAAATTCCTTTGAGTCTCACTAGAAAATTGCCTCTAGAAATCTACTTTCTCTAGCCCTTAGCTCCCCTTGAAGCATCTCTTCTTATACCCCTACGCAAGCTTTATCCAGGGAACATTACACAGTGCCAGAAACAATAAAAATATGGCCCTCAATCACTAGCCCAACTCTAGCCCTACAAATGACACCAAAACTCCAACACCAAACTGATAAACCTCCTACAATTAGCCAAATCTCCTAATCCACAATCGCTGGCCAAGAATGAAGTTGCTTGAACTCTTTCTGTGCCAAAATAGTATGCATCTCTGGAATTCAGCTACAATGTAGCTCAATGGAAGCCCTAAATGAACTTGCCCAAAGCCCAACTAGGGAGACACTCGAAGTTCTCCAAAACCGGGGTGGAATTTTGCTTGAAATTCTTGTGCTCAACAACACATCTGTTCCTTGCGTTGAGCAACTCCCAGAGGTCAAAATTCTGAGTTTGATAGTCAAAAGATTCCTCCAAAATGCCTGCCTTTTGCCTCAAGTACTCTAGGCCCATGCGTACCCCTTGGTGCCCCCCACAATCCACTAATTTGCCTCCTTTTTCCTTGTGGCTCGAATTGCCTCTTTTGGGTGGCCCACACCTTCCACTAAGAATGTGATTTTCCTTTTTCTCCTAAGTCAAAATGTCAAAGTGTGCCTCCAACACCAAAATTGCAAAAAATGGTCATACTTGTTAAAATTTATGCAATTGGGGATATCGCAATATCAGAATAAGTTATGGTACCAGGGGACTCGTGTCTCAACTTTCTATTGGCTAATCAATCATGGTAAATTATAAGTTGGGATAATATGAAGAGGAATGACATCAAGGCATCCCTTCATATTTCATTTTTGTATGTATAATTCACTAATTATTTTTATTTTTTTAATACACACACACACACACACACACACATATAAGGTATCATTCGTGTCTTATTCCCAAGGTCAACGTGTCTTGTGTTGAAAACATATTTCCATGTCCTTTGTATATTGTGTCATCATGTCGGTTGAATAAGGCTTTCGGGAAAATTTAGTTTTTTCTTAGCTTGCATTTAATTTTTAGCCACAAAGAACCCTAGACGTCTAGGGTTTTCTTGCATATTTTTTACCTAAAATAGGAGAGTTTTCTTGCATTATTTGACATAAAAATCATTTTATTGATATTAATAGTCTTGTTGATTTATATTACGGCCATGTTAGGGCTGGATGTCTTGTTTTGGTTGGTTGTTAGATGTGTTTAAATTTTCAGATTTTATAAGTGGAATTATTCATTGTTTTAGCCCTAAATTTTAATTGCTTATAACTTGTATCAAGGGATAAAGTCCATCGCTGTTATAACTTGTTTACTGCTGTAATTTCCTATCTTCTATACAAGTTTACAACATCTGTTCGTAATTTTCAGATTTGCACTATTTGGGGATAATTTTGCATTCGATATTAACTTGATAAACCCTCTAAACAGCCCTAAGAAATATTAAACTAAATCTGGAATCTACTTTGTGTGACCACCTTATTTTTAACTTGCTTGATATATATGGTTGGTAACTTGGTAGTGAATTGGGTAAATAATTAGGAATCCTTCTACTTGATTGTCTCTTTCCTTAAGAATCTTTAAATCCTCCGATAGAGGGCTCCCTTATATTGGACTTGTCCTCGACTAAAACAATAGAAGTTGTTACTTACGTGATATTGACAACACTTCCAAGTTGTGAAAGCTTTACATTAAGGTGCAAAATTTTGTGATAACACAACCTAGATACAAAATTTCATACCTAATTTCATATGTCTATTTCCAACAACTAGGCACGCCTCAATCACCAAAAACTCCTGATCATATATATGTGTGTGTGCGCGCGCAAAGAAATATCCTAACAAGCTAGTTATTGCAAAGTGTACTTTAAAAAATAGAAAGATTTATTGGGATTTAAAAACTACTTGTTATGTGCTCGATATACAATTAGAAACAATGCATTTGTTATTGCTCACGAAAAGGATTTTGTTCTTCACAATCATTTTGTGTCATATATTTCAAGTTTTAGAAAACTACAATCAAGAATAGCATGCTCTTCCCATATATCATGCAATGATTACAATCTTACCCATTGTGGAAAATCACCATTCTCCATTTGTGAATTGATAAGTACAATTGCTGCTCGATGAAGAGGTTTTGGATCTCTCAAAGCCTATGTCATTCCCAAAAGAAAACGGTAAATTTCAGTACCATTGTAAAGCTGTTTCAATTTGAAGTCAAAATTATTTCAAAATTGCTTAGCTATAAATACTATAATAGAATCCTGTATTTGCAATAAGACAAACAAAAGTGGAAAAACAAAACAAGGCTTATGAATTATGGGAATCCTTAAAGATATCAATAGTGAGCTAGAACTAGGAAGATTCACAATGATTAAATTTGTACAGATCTTCATTTGCCTAAATTAAAATTCACATTTTATTTGGCATGAAACAATGTTTATAGAATGAGTTGTGATACAAATGTATGGATTTATATTCAATAAAGGCTGTTGAAACTTGAAAGGATGCTTCCAATTCAAGTTTTTAGCCAATATCATTTTTGTTAATGCATGTCTTCTATTTTGAGAATACAGGAATTTAAAAATTGTCCTTTCAGAACAAAACTAAAATGCCATTAGTCAGAAAATTAAACAAAAAGAAAATTATGTTCTCAAGAGCTTCGTACACACACCTGCCCAGCACAAATAAGAGCTAGCATAGCCCATGCTGTGTTTACATTGTGTGATCTTCCATCAGCCAAGTTTGTATAAACCTGTTTCAATAATGATGATTTCATGCATTTGAAAATTGAAAAAGTACAAGAAACTGTAAGTTCAAACATTAAGATACATTATCAGGTCAAGTTAAAAATTTCACTGAGAAAGTACATGTTATGTACAATGTAACTCGTCAATGTGAAGAAAAAGCAACCACGACAAAGCTGAAATAGACCCCAAGAAAGATATAAAAATATATATGTTTACACCTGAAGTTAGCTTTGTAATCCACGTCAATTCTCAATGTATAGCTACTTTTTGGCACAAAAGGAAAAGATGGTATTCCCTCATAGAAACCCATTAATAGAACATATCCTCTCTTGCGATGTCAACTATTTATGCATCAACTATGTCTAGTGTAACCAATTTGGAATTCCAAGGTCCACAATCATTACATTTGCATGCTAAGCTATGCAAGAGAGAATGCTGAAGATCAGTACTCAGAACCACATTCCAATTTTTGTTTTTGTATGCTTGGAATTTGTCATGTGCAAAACATTAATATGTACAAAGTACCAATTTAGTGGTTTGACTTTCCCTTTTAAATTAACACGAAAGTATTTAAGATATTAAAAATTAGAAAAACGATTTGTTAACTAGTCCATAGTCAAATGGTTAAATCAAAGCACTTTTAGTATTTGAATCCAAATTCAAGATGCTCCAAAGACATGTCAATATATCAATTCAACTAGCAAATTCACCCCTAATCAGCATGCTCCTTAAATTAGCCAATGTCCATCATGGTCTAAGCATGTATATTACATTCACATGTCAGTTTGGTCTAGCTAGGGTAGTTGAGAGAAGGAATATTATCCTCTCCACCCAGATTTAAATTCCTCTCATGACACGGCCACTCTTTGCGAGCCAATTTTTTATGAAGCTGGTAAAGTACCATCAATCTCGTTCTCTCTTATAGACTTGAGAGTGGGATTCACTTCCAATATAACATGGGCATTGTTACCCACCAAAAAATGGGTAACCCATAGGAGAAAACTTTTCTCCTGCCTGGACAACCAGTCAGCGAGCAGCCCTATTCGATCAGCACATAACATGATGCCAAAATCCTCCACTTCTTTCTCTGGTTAGATTTCTCTCTCCCATACGTCATTCCTTCTTGAAGGAAGGTGGGTCATCTATCGGCAGGTACTTTAACCATTTTGCAATCATGTGTTTTCACTTAATGTTATGGCCATACTACTATGTATCGAGGGGAAAACTAGATGATTGAACAATATTGATTGTATTCTTGTTCCTTCATTTCACCTAGGAGGTTAGTCTTTGACTCTAGTCCAATGGGATCTGTTAAAAGGTCTTAGGGTTTTAGGAAGGGCACTAGTGGGGAGGCTCTAATTGAAGTAGCATGTCCAAGATATTCCATACTTACCACTTTTCATCTTTCCCTTTATTTCATCTCCATTATTTAGGCTAACGGTCATTGATCATGGGGATTGACACCCTTTCATTCTCATCCTTGAGTTTGAGCTAGAAAACTTCGCCCTAGAGGTTGATGCAACTAAAAGAATGGCAAAAGCATAAGAAAGCCATATTGAAAGAAAAATATAAAATGTAAAAGATGGCTGGGACATTTGATTAGCACATGGGAAAAAACTTAGCATGAGCTCCACCCCCTCATTAGCCATCACCCAGTTCCTCAAGGACATGATGCTTCATCTATAAAGGAACTTTTGTATTGTCCCAACCTTAACGAGTGATAAACTAAATCATTCTTAAGGGGTGATGGAAAATTTCAAAAGAAAGCATGGGCTTCCGAGCTATGCACTCAAATCAAAGCAAATAATAAAGAAATAAAAGACGCACTAGAGGAGTGGGAAAAGAAGGCCGAGGGAAGGGGTAGCTCATTCGTACATGATTTCTCCCTCCTTGCATCTATATGCTCAGGATTTTGGACCTTCATTAGCTAGTCACTTCACTATGGCACCTTGCCTTGAACTCTTTCCCATGCCATAACCACCATTTTCACAAACATCTATGAATTGATGGGCTAACCTAGGAGATGTCCTTGTCCCTTGGGGGTTGGAAACATCTAATAGTGTTATCCATGGTTAACATAAAGAGGTAACCTATGTATGGGACTTTATCTAGTTAGACATTTGAAGGTGAGATTCGTGTGAAGTATTACTATGCCCCTAGCATTAGTTATGGTCCACAATGATGTATATATGGTTATTGTCCCTAACATTTGGTGATTTCACTTGAATTTGAGTAAAGATTTGTTAGGTGGTATTGTCATATCAACAGAGGCCTTCCGAGACATGATTATCACTCCATTTAGTAGCATGTTAGAGGTTGATTTACCTATTCCAAAGAGCAGATATGACCTTGTTGATGTAGCTATTTCCCACCTAAAGCAGGGCATTAGGATACTTGATGATTCCACATGGTACTTGATACTCCAAGTTTCCCCCCAAATGTTGAAACACTGATCCCGTGAAGTTTGGTGTTGGATTTATAGATGATGTGCCCTGTGGAACCCCTAGGTTGGCCTTTACATTGTTTGATGGGCATTACTTGTTGCGGAGCACAAATGATGATGGTTATCCTTGAGATGACAGGGGAGAGCTTGCAAATCACTATTGGTCCCAACATTTGAGTAGATTTGTGCCACGTCACCCTCTCATGCACACCTTCTCATGCCCTTTAGAGGGTGATGTTGGGCATTTTGGTGGTGACATCTTGATATGGAGGCACTTTGGAGGCATGCCCATGGTCTTAGAGCTACTTCTTGGAGTATGGAGCACTCATGAGCCCATTTTTAACTTATCGTAATTTAAGCTCCTTTGGAAAATCAAGTCATAGTGGAGAAGGATTTTCTCCTACATGCGTGGGCATTTTTGGCATTATTTGTTATGTTTTGGAGCTATGAGGTTGGCTTGTAACCTCACGCTTGTGGAACACTCAATGTAAACTTGTAATTAGGGCTTTTACTTGTATTTTTGTAAAAGCAAGGGTTGTAAGCCTCATATAAATAGAGGTTTTCCTTATTTCATTTCGCCATCACACATTTTTAGCACTCCTCTTCTAGAGTGTGAATTAGTCCTTTTTCGTGATATTTCTCTGGCACAATTTTCTCTTGGAGATGGATATTTGTGTGGGGACGTTTTCTTGAGATTGAAAGAAGAGGTTCCTAGAAAATTTTGTAAGTTTCATGCTTTATCTTCTATATTTTCATATTGTATTTGTACTAATAGGGTTTCTAATTTGTGCCATGAATAAATGCTAGTTCTATGTTGAAATCTTGCTCCATTATATTATGCAAAATTATTCTCCTAGAACCTATAAGGAAACTCTGATTGTGTATTCCTTATATTTAATTTCTCCCCTCACAACGAAAATAGTTAGGATTTTAAAAATGGATGCACTAACCATCACCCCTTACTCCATCAAAACCTTTTCATGGAATTTTAGCCCTAGGAGACTCTATCAAGCCCATTTATGATAAGGAACTAATCATTACTGCATCAATCATCTATAAAATTTATGAACTTTCCTCTTTTTTCCTTGTTCCTACATGTCTAGGGTTTTAGGGCAGAATTTTGTATAAAAAGTGAATTTGTGTCAGATATTTGTGGCTAATAAATTAGGAATTCCACCAATAAATCACATAAAAGCAAATTATAACACTGTTCATGGTTAAATGCTTCCTAATTAGGGCTGGCGTCATCCTAATTTATTGTTTGTGCATACTTTTCAGCCATAATACTCCATTACTAACCCTAACCATAGGTGTTTATTGGAAGGCTTTTGTCCCCTTTTTGTTCATTATCATTGAAAGGCCTTTTCTTTGGTTGTTATATGGAATTGTGAACCCTATCATTACAAATAAATAAGACCCTGACTTATAACAACCATATCGTTGGTCTAGGAGTAGAGTACTTGAAGTTTGCCATAGAATGTCTAGGTCTTTCTAGGCTTTGCCAATACTTTATCCCATTTATTAGAGCTCTTATTCATCACCTTGAGCCATAGTAGTTGAATATCTTTTAGGTGATTTACAGAAGCCTTCCTTGTGGTAAAATACAACTAAAGAGCTGGAGAAAGGTTGTTGAGTTGACAATGGCAACCCTATCTCTTATTTCCCTAAGGTTCAGTTCCATCGAGTAGGGCTTTGCACTAGGCTTGCTAGATTCCCTATCTTATAATAGCCATATTTTTGGTCTAGGAGTAGAATAATTGAACTTTGACATAGAATATCTAGGCCTTTCTAGGTTTTTTCGGTACTTTATCCCATTTATTAAACCTCTTATCTATCACCTAGACCCATAGTAGTTGAATATCCTTTAGGTGATTTAGGGAAGCCTAGTTTTGGTCAAATACAACTAAAGAGCAAGATAAAGGTTGCTAAGTTGATAATGGAAACCCTTTCTCTTATTGCCCTAAGGCGTGGTTCCACCGGGTGGGGCTTTGCACTAGGCCTGCTAGATTTTTCAACAACAGGAATCAAATATGATATTCTTGTGGAGGTGGAATAGAAAAAAATAAAATAAATCCCTTGGTAGGATGAAATTCCATAGTGAGATTAGACAAATTCTAAAGAGTTATGTTACTTTCATCCATGTGAAAGTTATGGATGCAATAGTTATAACATGGGCATCAAATATGATATTCTTGTGGAGGTGGAATATAAAAACTGAAAATAAAATCCTTGGTGTGATTAAATTCCAAAGTGAGATTAGACAAATTCTAAAGTGTTATGCTATGTCCATCCATGTGAAATATGTGGATGCAGTATTATATAGTGTGACTATTATGGTAAGTTTTTACCAAGATTTCAAAAGAACCATGAGAAATACACAGGTGTACCTCACAACATATAATCCCACACGCACTGAAAACAAAATATACAATTTATCAATGCAAAAAAATTTAGGACAATGTGATGAGAAAGGAAATTAATGTAATAAGCCAATTAAATTTTTATCATGAAAACATTGAAAAATTACTCTCACGCATGAACAACTTTAAGAAAATTAATGCTTAAACATATGGTAAAATATGGTGAAGATTAAATAATTTTACAGCCTATTACCCCTCAAATTCACTTTAGGATTACCTCACTTTCTTCACTAGATATTTTCTAGCATTTGAGCTGATCCCGTGAATACTTCTAGAGGATGTCATAGCCCATGGTTCCATGATTAGTTGTGCCCATGATGATGTTTTGTATTATGTACATGATCAACCAAAAGTGTGACCCTTGTACCTTATGTATTCTACTAGACCATGCTTAGAGATATATGTAATATATATTTTTTTAAATCTAGGTGGTTGTTCTAGAGTCTAGACCCTTGTGGTTTGTCATAGTCCATCCTCTTAGTCCCCATTTCAATATAATCCTTGCCTGTATGGCTTGTACTAGCCATCTCATGGAGTTCATTTAAGGCCAAGGTAAGTGTGAAGGGGTCTTGGAGTGGATCTACTATGACACATGACTTAGGGAACCCCTAGGTTTTTTCATTTTCCCTTATTTAAAAGTGTTTCTAATGTATTGTAAAGGTTGTTATACCTAGGGAGCACTCTTATTTCATGTCTAATCATGGATCTACCTATGTATTTATCACACTATTGCCTAAGTGATTATGTACTTAGCATGTTTGGGACTCATGACATGTATTTGGCATTTGGGATCTTGTAAAACCACCTCAAGGGGGATTTGTACATATATTTATGTAGTGAAATCTCGGAGGCCCCTTCACAATTCCTTAGGCACTCTTGGGCTATTCTTCATGAATATGGATTGATCACACCATGCCATGAATTTTCCTTAACTTATTTTCATTTGCTTATCTCTACTTAAGGAAAGATTTGGTAAAGTCAAGTAAATCCAATAAGTAACACTAATACAAACATAAGTTGGATTTGGCCTAGATTCAAGTCCATTTCACCTCCTGTTGATGAATTTGTTTTGGACTTGTTTTAAGCATATTGAGATGTTTCTTTCTTGAATATCTTAATCTCCTAATTAGCGATCTAATTCTGTATATCTTGGTTTAAAGAACTTATCTACTCTTTTGGGTTTATTTATCTCTAGTTACAAATATGGGATTTTCATAATTAAACACCATCGATTTGGTAATATAAGACAAGTCAAGCTAAACCTTGGAATTTGTTCTTGCTTAAGCACTAATTAGATGTTTCTTAATGTGACACTCTCTAGGACAATTTGTGCTCTAATACTAAGATTGTATCTCTTGTGCTTATATTTGACTTGATGTTGTTCTCGAAATACCATTTGCATCTATTGCAAGCTAAGTCATTGCGTTCGTGTTCAAGTTTGAGGACTTTGAAATCCGGAAAAAGTTTGAGGATAAAATTCAACATTAAGTTCGACATATTATAAAATTTGAGTATTAAAAAATATATAATAAAATTTTATATTTTAAAAATATATATAATAAAGTTCAACCCATCAAATAAAAATTTATATGTAATAAAGTTAAACATCAAAGATGTAGCTTATATCATGTTATTTTTTGTAGCATTGGATGGTGTTCTAATCTCGTCAGTTGTCAGAGAGGCTAAGAAACACTAGGACTCCATAACCCAGAAAAGGTTTCAGTAAAATCCACCTAGAAATGCCTTAATTAAGTTAAATAATCAGTAATTAAAATTTTCCTAAGTCTAACTTAGGGAAAATAATTAATTAACAACAATTAATTGAGGAAGGCGAGATTTCTCTAGAAACTCACACGAATCGACTAGGAAATAATCTCAGCCATTGATTAAGTTTTAATCTTGGTCGTTGGAGTCCCACAGTGAGATTATAAAAATAAGTCGATGGGTAGATGGAGGAGCACACTTGAGATTGATTTCCGTGAGCAGTTCGATTTTCCAGAGAGAAACAACATTCTGTTGGAAGAGTTCAAGCTAGAGAAGGGAAGCAGAGACAGAGAGGACCAGAGACAATGAGTCTAGAGGACGTCTTCTAGTTCTGAAGAGTCAGCAGCAGAAGGGTTGCGTTTTGTAGAGAAGATGCACAGATAGCTTCAGAGGGAGATCACTTTTGTTGAAGGGAAGCGTGATCCAGTTGTAGTTGGTCCAGAAATTCTCCAGGAGGCCAAGCAAATTCTTTCCAGAGGCAGAGTCAGCTAGGTTGTCATTATTCCAACAGTTCTGGGGCTTAGCAAGTTAGAGCCTGTGCAAGCACTATGCAAAGGTTCACGCAGAGGTTGTATGATTAGCTAGTTTTTCCAGATGTTAGAGTTGGACTAGGCATGATATTGAGGTATTTGCCTCATAGATATTTTGGCCAGTTTATTTTGCTTATTGGCTTGCTAGTTAGGCATCGATAGATTGTACTCAGAATTTCTCACTGCTACTTAATAATAAAAACCCTCAGTTGTTGCACTGGTTTTCCCAACTTGGGTTTTTCCAGGGACTTTAGTCCAAAATAATGGTGTTATAATTTTGTGTGTGCGCGCCAATATTTTCTTAGTTTCCAGTGTATCTTCCACAATATTTTTATTGGTGAAAATTGCAGTTGTGAATTATTCGTTGTTCGTCATAGCAAAGAAACTGCTAATTAATTTATAGTTAGAAGAATAATTTCCAGTTGCTGCAACAGTTGAAATTTTCACATATCAAAGTTGTTGTAGTGTTGGCGTAGCATAAACGAGGAAACTGATAGAAGCTGTAGATTGTGGGCCCATATCAGGAAGCCATCGCTTGAGCTTGGTTATCGCCTAGGCTTGGTAACTAGAAATTCATCTTCATCTCAATCAGTATGTGCATCTGGATGTGCTATTGATTAAACAAGCCAGAAAGGAAAATAACATTAAATGTTCAAATTAGAACTTGAATACAACGATTCGCACAGAGGAACCTGAATATAACAATTTGACATAGGAAACTTTAGGGTTTTATCCTTTATTGCAAAAGAAATTAATTTATGGATCGAACCAAATCAAACCTCAATGAATTTGTTTGAATCCAGTCAGTTTCGATGATTTTCGAATTTCAAGGATAATGTTTGCCGAACTCGATGACTATGATTGAAAGTTACATTCACTAAATTGTTGTTAGAATACTTGTTTATCATTAACTTGGGAAGGTGGTCAATAACTTGCAAACCTGAAATATTCTCTTGCATACATAACAAATCAGATTGGAGGTTTAATCCACTTATTCTAGATTCATCTACGCATCTAAAGTGAATTGTTGTGATTTGTGCTTGTTATAGTAAAAGTTGATCATCTTTAAGCATTAGATCACCAATATATTAGAGACCTTTACATTTTATGTGTTATATCTTTTTAGAGATTCAATTGGTTTGTCATTGAAATAGATCTTTCTTTTTCTTGTCTAAATCATAATTAAAATTTACTTTGGATCTCCTAATAATCATTCATATATCAAAGAGATACCCCCTTGGTCTCTTGAGAGTTGGGAAAAAGTGAAGGGGAAGTGTATTGACATGATAGTGATACAACTCCCATCCCTTACCCTAAGATCGCATTTGTGATTGAGTGTTTCCACTTAGATTGTAGTGTAGGTGGTAACAAGGCCCAAAGACACTAAAATAATTTGTTCCAAAAAAACCCTAAGGAATAAGAACATGGAAAGGTAAAATATTATAGCTAGAAATTTTGCCAAGTAACTTATTTGGAAGTTCATGGCTATATGTGGAATTAGTTTCCTACGAAAAAAGTAGCTAATCCACACATATATATTGACTTAGATTCAAATATGTATTATCTTAGCTGTGAAGTTAATTACTATTATTTGAATCTAAATTATGAGTTAAAAAAATTTGGAAAAAAAACATAATAAATAGAGTTACCCTAGTGTCACTTGAAATGAGGCCCTTGCTCCTACCTTCCTTTCTTGTGATTCTGGGAGTATATGCAAATCACTTGAGCCTTTAGAATATGATTTTCAAAAGAGCCCCATTGAATACAATACCTCACCTTTCCCATCACCTTTCCTTCTTGTTCATCATTTTGAGTCATCCATAAGTGATTCCCTCACCCCTTGTCATATGATCTCAAGTAACCATGAGCCCTTTCCCCCTTCTGAGTATAGTGTCGAGGAAGAGCCCCTCATTGAATATACTTTATCTCCTTGGACACACCCTCAAGATTGTGATCACTCCATGGCCTCCCCTCCCCAATGTGGACATCACCTTGAGCAACCTATTGGTTGCATTCCTTCCTTCCCTCACCCTCCGTTCTCCTCCCCTCATGACCTTGTGGCATCCACAAATCATAATCTTGTAAGCAATGATTGCGATAGGGAATTCTTGAGAGTGATCATTCATTCCACTATTGTGTACTTAGAGGGAAAGCCTCAAACTTCTAGATTAGCTTATTTTCCTTCTCCTAGGACTTCCTTTTACCTCGAGTGGAGATCATATTTTCCCACCTCTCACCTGCCTCATCCTCCATGTGATTGTGTCCGCATTCACTTTAGGATTTGCTACATGAGTAATCATATTGGCACACATATGTATATTGATATGATGATACGCTAGTTACACTGGCTTTATGATTACACTTGGTATTAGCCTTACTATATGTATGTTAGGATAGGATGCATTGCATACTCATTTTCTCATTAGAACTAACATCATATGATATCACAATAGATTATTTGCACTAGATTAAATTATCATTTTAATTTCTTGTTGATTTTTTTACAGCCTAACACTAAGCATGGGTGATCATAAGACACCACGGAAACATGCTGCCCCGCGTGCTTGGTCTTTGATATGTGCACGTAACAGGTTTGTGGTACCAAGAGATTGTTGTTGTTCTCATTGTGAAAATTTCTAATATGAAATTCTACTGTAGTAACTAATTTATTTCACCCACTTATTTTTCACAATAAGTTATTTATGAAATCCCTTTGGTAAACATTAAAATAAATTCTATTGCAGTTATCACATAATTACATAGAGGAAATAACAATGATATACAAGCACAAGAAGCAATCACATCAACACAGTTGCTTTTGGACAATTGTCCCCGGAAAAACTCAATGTGGGAAAACCGGTGCAATAGATGAGGGTTTTATGAATCTTCAGCATCAATCACTTTACAAGGAATTATTTCACAGAGAAACTGAGACACTTCTAAGAGAAATCACTTGAGACAAAGTTTCTCCTCCTCCTGGAGAAGTTCTGACACCCTGGAGACCCTTCACCCACCTCTACGTCACTTATGCGTCATTTTGTGTCACTCAGCGTCACTTTGTGTCAGCCTGCATGAGGTCTGCATCTCCAATGGTGCTGCTTGCCTGCTCTTCCCTCTGCGTTATCTCTCAAATTCCCTGCATCACCTCCTCCTCGATCACTGAATGTTGTCAAAGCCCTCCTCTTCCTCCACCCTGCAACTCTCTCTCTGAAATCGAATTCCTTCTCCTTGAGAATCGATTTCCATCGGGGTACTGAGTATTTGCCCGGTGTGTCTCCAACTGACTCTCAAGTCTTCTCTTATACTTTTCATGTTGATGAATCAACAGCCGAGATTAAGTCTCTAATCAACGGCTAAGATTAAAATAGACTTGATCCTCGTCTCTTAGAAGCTTCTCACCCATATCTTTATTAATAACCATTAATATTTTTATTTTCCTAAGTTTAGACTTAGGAACCCATTAAAAATATTAATTATTTTAATAACTCCTCATATGGGTGGAATTTCTCCAAACGATTTCTGGGTCTTGGAGATCTCATGTGTTCTAGCCCCTCCACAAAATTTCGAAGCTAGATCAATCGGATGCTACCCAAAATCAACACTCCCTCTTAGCGAGGAATGTGTTCTAGTAGTACTCCCCAACAGAAGTATCACATTGATCCATGGCATTAGTCCTCTGCATTGTTGATGCTCGGCCTACATCCCCTCATCCACTGCATTGCTGCAACTTATACTGCTGCCCATGACATTGTGACTGTCACCGCTACATCCGTACTGTTGCTCCCTCTGAATACGCTGCATCATGTTGCCCATAGCATTGTTAGTGCTAACTGTTGCACTGCAACTCCTTATACTATCCGCTTCTGCTACTGAAACAAATTCTTCACCATCCCCATCTTCTCCTTAAAGTAAACAAACTTTGTTCTTCCTAGGGCCTTAGTGAGAATGTTTGCCACCTGTTCTCCTGTTGGGGTGTACCTCAACTGTATCGCCCCTCGTTGGACAGAGTCTCTGCTAAAGTAACACCTGATATCAATGTGCTTCGACCGATCATGAAACACTGGATTCTCAGAGTGCTTGATGCAAATCTGATTATCACACATAATACTGGTCGCTTCCATATTACTCCTGAATAGATTCACAATCAGTTTCCTAAGCCATACGACTTCGCACGAAGTTGTGCTAGCTGCGATATATTCAGCTTCAGCTAAGCTCAGAGCCACGTATTTTTGTTTCCCACTACACCAGGAGGTCATTCCAGATCCAATGTTGAAATAGTACCTAGTGGTACTTTTCCGATCTACTAAGCTTCCAGCCCAATCTGCGTCAGTGATACCACTCAACCTGATGTCATTGCCTTGGTATACAATAGTTCATGTTCGATTGTTCCTCATATATATCTAAGAACATGCTTGGTTGCTGCCCAGTGCACCCTCTTGGGTTCTACCATGAACTGACTGAGGGTATTAACATCGTAACAAACGTTTGGCCTAGTATTGACCAGATACATCAAGGACCCTATGAGCTGCCTATACTAGGTGGGATCGACTTCTTTATCTTCGGATGCATCAATCTTCTTCCAATTGGTGATAATTGGAGTAGCCATAGGTCTACAGTCCTGCATTCTAAACCTTTTCAAAATCTCTGTAGCGTATCTCCCTTGCCCAAGGAAAATTTTACCCTTCTGCTGCCAAACTTCCAACTCCTTCATGTCAAATTTTGTGGCTAGGTTCTCCTTGCAATCTTTGATGTGCCTGGATGATCCTGTCAGAAAGAGATCATCCACATATAAAACCAAGAGTAGAGGCTCATTCTCTACAATCAAATAGTAGAGGTTAGGATCTGTGTCACTCTTGAAGAATCCTATCTTTTGCAAGTAGCCATCAATTCGACAATACCATACTCTAGGTGCCCATTTAAGCCCATATAGAGCTTTCTTCAATTTGCATACATGCGATTTCTTCTCATGTGTCTCTAAACCCTCTGGTTGTTCAATGTACTTCTTCTTCTATCACCCCATTCAAGAACGTCATCTTGACATCCATCTAGTGAATCTCCCACCCCATCTGAGCTGCAAGGGATACCATGGATCTAATAGAAGTATACCTGGCTACTGGGGCAAAGGTTTCTTCGTAGTCTAGACTTTATCCCTTCCTTTTAAGCAAACCCCTTAGCCACAAACCTGGCTTTGTATTTTTCTACACTCTAATCTGCAGCGTATTTGACTTTGTAGAGCCATCTCAACCCTACAACTGACCTGTCCTGAGGCCTAGATACCACTTCCCAAACATCATTGACCATTATGGAACTATATTCCTCCACCATAGCATCTACCCATACTTGTTGCTGAACGGCCTCCTGAAAACTGGAGGGTTCTCCAACCTGAGCTACCGAGGTTTGGTATCTGTCTAGCTGTCTACGCTCCCTTTTCTTGTTTCTGGGTGCCCTAATAAAATCCTCTGCATCTCATAGTACCTATTGAAGTTCTCAGCTTGTTCTACCACTGGTAGTGGGTATATCTATCTACTCCTCCTCTCCCTGAGGCTCCACCTCTAGGTTTTTGGGTTTAGGAGAAATACTAGCACTAGTTTCTGTTAGTCGAATTGGCTGGGCTAACAGATAATCCTTTGACTTCTCTTCGGAAGGCATTTCTCGAGATTTTCTGAAAGCTCTGTCCTCCATGAATTTTACATCCCGTCGAATTATGATCTTCCTACTTTCCAGAAGATCGATTCTATATACCTTAGCATTCTCGCTATATCCTACAAGATATCCTTTCTCCGCAGTTTGATCCAATTTCTTCCTCTTTTCTTTGGGTACATGGCAGTATGCCAAACTCCCAGATATCCTGAAATGACTCACCTCAGGCTTCTTACCGATGAAGACACTTTCCGGAGTAATCTTACCTAATGCCTTGTGACGAGTCCTATTCTGAATATACATTGTCATGTTGCATGCTTCTGCCCATAGAAACTTGGGCATGTCCTGATCATACAACATTGCCCTAGCTGCTTCAACAATAGTTTGGTTCTTCCTTTCTACGACTCCATTCTGCTCTGGATTATAGGGGGTTGTCCACTCTCTTCTAATGCCTTCCCTTGCGAAAAAATCAACGAAGTCCTTGTCGTTGTATTCTCCACCATTGTCTGAGCGCAATATCTCTATCTTCTTTCCTGTCAGATTCTCAACTAGAGCCTTGAACTCTTTGAATCGACCAAAAACCTCATCCTTGGTTTTTAGAAAGTAGATCCAAGTCTTTCTGGAATGGTCATCAATGAAGGTGACGAAATATTCGGCACCACTAAGAGCTTTTGTGGACATGGGTCCACAGATATCTGAGTGTATCAATCTCAAAACACCCTTATAGCCCTATTGTTGCTTCTGGAAAATGTTGCCTTGGCATACTTACCTAGAGCACATGCTTTGCATACATCATCTCGTTCGGTACTTAATTCTAGAACTTCTGGTACTGTTTTCTTGAGAATTCTCAGAGCCCCATGGTGTAAGTGTCCCATCCTCCTATGCCATAGTTCATTCAAATCTTTATCCCCACTACTTCTTATCAATGCCATTGGTGATTCTAGCTGTAATCTATACAACATGTTACTTTTGATTCCAATCTGGGCCTTCTTTTTCCAACTCGGGTGTTTGACATATACTTTCTCCTTAATGAAGAAAACATCATAGGCCTTGTTTTGAAGCTGAGATACAAAGAGTAAGTTCATCCCCAATCCTGGCACATGCAACACATTGGTTTCTCAAAGCCGATCCCCTGCTTCTGTTTGAAAGACTATAGTACCTCTTCCACTACACTTTGCCTTTTTTCCCATGGTGATCTGAAAATTCATCCTTTCTTCCTGATAGTTCGAAAAACATTCTCTTATCCTGTCATATGCTAGGAAGCTCCACTATCTATATACCAAACCTCGGAGGAGGAAGAACTTGCTAGCCAAGTGACTTCTTCTTCCAGTCTGGAATCTAACATAGAATAATCGTGATCCATGTTCTTCGTGCTCTCTTCTTTCTCTGGAGATCTGTGTGAGTCCCTCTGTGTTGATGCCTCTACATCATGCTCCTGACTCATAGCAAATTCTTCTATCCTGTTGCCCAATCTCTGCTCTGATACCATGTGGAAATTTCTAATACGAAATTCTAATGCAGTAACTAATTTATTTCTCACAATAAGTTATTTACAAAAACCCTTCAGTAAACATTAAAATAAAGTCCACTGCAGTTATCACATAATTACATAGAGAAAATAATAGTGATATACAAGCACAAGAAGCAATCACATCAACACAGTTGTTTTTGGAAAACTGTTCTCAAAAAAACCCAATGTGGGAAAACCAGTGCAGTAAATGAGGGTTTTATTAATCTTTAGCAACAATAACTTTACAAGGAATTATTTCACAGAGAAACTGACACTTTTGAGAGAAAACACCTAAGACAAAGTTTCTCCTCCTCCTGGAGAAGTTCTGACACCCTGGGAACCTTCACCCACCTCTGCATCACTTCTGCGTCACTCTGCGTTAGCTTGCATGAGGTCTGTGTCTCCAATGGTGTTGCCTGCCTACTGTTCCCTCTGCGCTATCTCTCAAATGCCTTATGCCATCTCCTTCTCAGTCACTGACTGCTGCCGATGGCCTCCTCTTCCTCCACCTTGCAACTCTCCCTCTGAAATCGAATTCTTTCTCCTTGAGAATCGATTTCACTCAGGGTACTGAGTATTTTCCCGGTGTGTCTCCAACTGACTCTCAAGTCTTCTCTTATACTTTTCTTGTTGATGAATCAACGACCAAAATTAAGTCTCTAATCAATGGCTAAGATTAAAATAGACTTGATCCTCATCTCTTAGAAGCTTCTCACCCATATCTTTATTAATACCCATTAATATTTTTATTTTCCTAAGTTTAGACTTAGGAACCCAATAAAAATATTAATTATTTTAATAACTCCTTATCCGGGTGGAATTTCTCCAAACCATTTCTGGGTCTTAGAGATCTCATGTGTTTTAGCCCCTCCACAAAATTTCGGAGCTAGATCACATCTGAGGCTACCCAAAATCAACACTCATGACCTCCCATTCGAGTAGCTTCATGCACCTCTCCGAGAGATCATGTCCCAGTTGGAGCCAAATGTTACCCACCACTTGTGGGTAGTGTATATAGGTGAAAATGTTTCTCCTAGATGGTCCTCAGCTGACATCTAGTAGCCCCTTATAGCCACCAGATAGCTCGATGTGCCATTATCTCCGCCACCTGAGCCAGCCATGTGGTCCTTCGCCCACTTGTTATCATTGTATGTTTGAAGGTGGGCCTCCCGACCTCGAATGTATGGATTTTCATTGGTATAATCGAGTAATTTTCCTTACTTGTCATGGGCACTTTTGGGCATAGATTAGTGGGGGGATTCAGCAGAAAGAGTGGGCTAGGTCTGTATTCTTGTTTCCATATCTCGATTCGGTGGTTAACCTTGTATCCTAGTCCCGTGGGATCTCCTTTATTGACGACTAGCTTTAGGGTTGGCACTACTTGGTAAATCTTGAATTTGGTTGCATGGTCCCGCTCCCCGAAACCACATACATCATCCCCTTCCACTCATTTTAGCCCCATTCATCTATTTTCCCATTCGGGTCCACTGGGTCAACATAAGGTTAGCCTCCCCCTCCCCTTGTCCACACCATGGGTCGGGCTTGGAATGATGCCCCAGAGGTTGATGCAGCTAAAAAGAAAAGAAAAAGCATAATTTGGCCACTCTCAATATTTTCCACACAATGCAAAATATGGTCATGACATACAAATTTAGCACATGGCTAAAAGCCAAACGCGATCTCTACCCCTTATCCATGGCTATCATCTTGGTTCCTATGGGCCCTAGATGAGCCCCATCCGTCATTAAGGAACCCATGATTATCCCAACCGTTGGTGGACAATGAACTGCCCCAACTTAAGGGCGTACCCACTGCCATATACTACACATCATGCTCTCATCCCCTGGAGCCCCAAGCAGTTATGAAGAAAAATAAATCAAAGGCAAAAGACATATGAAGAAGGGTGGAAAAACAAAGGTCGCGGTAACTCATGTGCCATGATTTTCTCCCTCCCACACTCATATACCTAGGTGTAGGATTCCCTCATTATAGCTACCCTTGTACTATGACGTGTGGTTTCGATGATTCCCCTAATCCCCACTCTATTCCATTACTATATCATTTGCCTCCTGCCACTTGAAGGATGTAACATGGACATGTCACCCCTTTTAAAGGTTAAAACCACCTAATAGGGTCCTTGATTAACCCTTTATTGAGTTTGGAGACACTTGTACATGCCAAAGCCCACTATAGAAGGGCATGCCACCATGAAGTGCCCCATGGATTCCATGACTTGTAAGCTCTTTTACATGATTATTCTAATGACTTGCTATATTGGAAGGCAAAGGAATGCATTGGATCTTATGTAGGATTGCAGGTAGATCTCCACTAAGGCTTGGTCTCCCTATATAGGGTCCTAGCCCTCTAGAGAGCCACAATGGCACTTGTAGGGTGAGCATTAAGAACCATGAGCCTCCACCATAGCAGAAAGTACTTCATGGATCCCAAAACCACTCATTTATTGCTCATGTTCTGGCTTTTGGATAAGGACGATGCACTTGGTTCACCATACCCAGTCAGCTCCACACTTGCACCATACACTTGGCAAATGTTCCAAGGTCTAGAGGATGCCTCCTGCTACAGAGGGAGGGCTTATGTCGTCATCCTAGCCCTTACAGATGGTCTACAAGCATTTTCGATCCACTTGAAGACCCATGAGGATGTCCTGGTGCCCCCACACCCACTTGGGAGTACCATAGTTTCTTGCTTGAAAAACAAGGGGCCAACCCCTTGTCCACTGTGTTTGAAGTCCATTTTTACATCATGGCATCCCTTGGATTTCATTAGGCCTCCTCAAAGACCCAATGGCTCACTATATTGATCATTTTGCCCTCTTGAGAGGCTTATTCTTCGGTTATTGAGCTATTTTGGTGGGCTTGTCACCACAAGTATTGTTATTATGCACATTATTTTATTTTAGGGGCATTATTAGTCCAAATTAGGCCATTCAAATCCCTTAGAGGATTGTATAAATAGGAGGCATTCTCTCTCATTCATCATCACTTAGGTTGTGTTATTTGCAATGTTCCACCAAGTTTCTAGGACGAGGTAACGTTAGAGCAATGATATGCACAAGGGGGACGTATATAAGCAACGCCAAAATTTAGGGAAATTTCAGGGAAATGGGGGGATGTCAGAATCATAAAAATTATTAAAAATTTAATATATAAAGAAAAAAAAAATCCCAACAATATGTCAATAACTAAGTTAGAAAATAGTAAATCTTAATAATTATGAAATGTACATCTAAATATGATCATCATTTCGTATTAGACTATTATGAATCATAATTATCTTTTGACATTTCTGCAATCTGTTGATTTTTGGGTAGCATCAGATGTGCTCTAGCTCCGAAGTTTTGTGGAGGGGCTAGAACACATGAGATCGCCAAGACCCAGAAATCGTTTGGTGAAATTCCACCCAAATTGTATTTTATTAAAATAATTAATATTTTTAATGGTGTTGCTAAGTCTAAACTTACGAAAATTAAAATATTAATGGGTATTAATGAAAATATGGGTGGGAAGCTTCTAAGAGATGAGGATCAAGTCTAATTTAATCTTAGTTGTTGATTAGAGATTAGATCACGACCGTTGATTTCTCAACAGGAAAAGTATAAATGGAGGTTTGGGGTCAGTTGGAGAACACACATAAAAAGATTGAGGAAATCGATTTTCTGAGGTGAGTAGTTTCTAGGAGGGAAATCGATTGAGGAGATCTCTAACAGAGGGGCATTTCGGCAAAGGGACTTTAGTCCAAGGCCGAGAATACATAGCAGAGAGGCAAAGCAGCACCAGTAGAGACGACACAGCTCCAAAAAGGGTGACGCAAAGGCTAGAGGAGTTGACGCAGTCACTTAGAGGCAGCGTTGAGGTTTCTGTGAAGCAAAGAGAGCAATAGTTCAGCAAATCGATTTCTGAGTTGGGAAAGCTCACTGGGAGGGTGACGCAGCTCCTAGAGGAGGTGACACAGTTCCAGTGCAGAGCTTGGAGCAGCCATCACTGCGCAACACTGGGGACAACATAGTCACTTGTGGGGTTTGTTCATCCAGTTGTTAAATTCGCCATAATATCTGTCTCCAGATAGAGGTACTTCTGTCGGGTTTATTCTCTGTTGGGTAAGCTGGATTTGGCACCCTAGTTGTATTCAAAAATATGCTTAATATAAAACCGTCATATCTGTTGCACCGGTTTTCTTGCATTGGGTTTTTCTGGGGATGTTTAGTCCAAAAATAAGTGTGTCCTTTGTACGGTTGTCTCATTTATTTTTCAATACCTGATCTGTATATTGGTGTAGGTTGTAGCGTATTTGCATTAATATTTTTTGAAAATAACTTGTTAACTGAAGAACACAAGTAGGTAATGCAAATCAGTTCGCTGCAGTAGGATTTCTGGTTTGTTAGATTCAAAAGTTTTCACACAATCATCAATGTAAAATTGTAAATCTAAAAGTAAATTACTAAATTGAATCCATCATTTGACATTATGCAATGTTCCATCCAAATTCATCATTTGCCAATGGGCATTAATATTATGCAAGGTACATTTAAATTAGATTAATTATTTGACAATTAAAATTACATAATGCACATTGAAAGTAAATTCAACATATGACAATGACATTATGCTGAAATCTACAATAGCCATAGAATACTAAACAGAAGGTAAACATAGAAAGTAGTGAAATACTAGTAAATTCTTAAAAAGTAATAAATAATAGATCGCAGCTCCAATCCAATGGCTCCAAGGCACAAAATGAAAATTGCAATTCCATTCCGATAGTTCCAAGTCATAAAATGAAAATCGCAGCTCCAAATGTCTCGGGTCCTCAATCGATGGTAAATCTCAATCACAACACATTGCAGATGGAAAATGTCGAGCAATGGTAGTAGGAAAATCTCGGGAGGCAAGGTAAAATGTTGAGCAACAGTAGAAGGAAAATGTCGAGTGACAAGGTAAAATCGTAGGGTTAATGAGAAAAGTGAATGATTATGTTTTAATATATCCTTTAGTTTTTATTTTCATTTTTTTTAAATTATATTAAAATTTGTATTTTTTATGTTTTTAATTGTTATTAGCAATAAAATTTGGGGGGAAGTGGAGGGCCGCTTTTCGTCATCAGGAAAAAGTCCCCCTGGAGTTTCCTCGAGATTCCCCAAAAAAGGGGACGTGGGGAAACGTTTCCCCATGAGATTCCCCATCCCGGGAGCATGGAGGAGCGAGGAAGCGCCTCCCCCACCTTGGGGGCGCGTCCATGTGGAAAACTAGTTATTTTCTCTTGTGAGATTTTCAACATCGCTTTTGGAGGATGAGTTTGGATGTTATGGATGAATTTTGACGTTTGGATATCTCTCTCTTGTCTTGGAGCATCATTATTGGCATAATTTGATGATTGGATATACTCTTTTGTACATGGAAGTGCTCTTTTAATGCCATTCTTGTTATTTACTTTTGTCACATGCACGTTGCTGGGATTTTCGTTATACTAGGCTGAAATTTACTACTTTTTTCTTATGCGACATTGTGGAAATTTGATCTTTTATAGTGTTGCAACATGTCATGGGCCATGTATGAATGAGTGACTGTTCCTAGAGATAATTTATGCTAAATACATCTCGATAAGTCATCATTTATTGCAAACCGAAGTATAAATTGCTTGTTGCAGCTGCGCTCATGCTCTAAATGCCATGCGAAGTTGTTGAAGGCCTCCTTGATTGGGTGAATTCTTCCCAAACCATAAATTCTCCTTGACTCCATCTCTCCCAAAGGACAAGGCACTAATCCTCCATTGGTGATCATTTTCAACCTTACTCTTTTCACATCCCTCTTTTTCTAGGCCTAAACTACGTAGATCACCTAGGGCATCGATTATTTCACAATATAGCCATCCAAACACTTTGATTTTTGGTCCACAACTACGTTGAGGTTTTTTCTAGAGACCCTCCAAATTTGAAACAAATTTGATGGTGGGATCTCAAGATATAGCAAGCCCTAGCTCAAGGACCATTTCTTGCCCTAGTTTTCCCTTGTCTAGTGTCCTCATTAGGATCATTGAATTCAAACCTCAAAGAAAATTTATCCTTTGATCCTCTTCTCCTCCCTAATTAGGTCAAGCCCCTCATTGGGTGATCAACTTCATACCCTTGACCTAATTTTGGGTTTGCATGGTCTCGTGTGGTCCCACAACCTATTGACACCAATTCCACAAAGATTACACAAAGACCAATTCTCCATAAGGATTTATATGCCTAGGATTTATATAAGGATTTATATTCCCAAACCCTAGCCTCGAGAATCCTCTTGAGTCTTAGCCCTTTCTAGAGAGCATATCACCTTGCTTCTAAAGCAAGCAACCCATCTAATCGAGTCTCTCTTGTGAATAGGCGTAGGAATCACCTCCTTATCTTATCATTGGCCATATATTTCTCGTGATGCCATCATATTAGGTCTCCTCCCATCAGTGAAAGTCCGTAAAGAGCAGGGAGTCTTAGTTGAGGTGGCAGTGGGCTATCGCTCCATTGTTTCCCTTGACCTAGTAGTTTCCCTATAGGATCCCCTCCTAGGACCCCTACTAGTTTGAGCAGTAACAAATCCAACTCAGATGATAGGGCAATCTAGTTGTTGACTTGATGGCTCCTGAACCAGGTTGAGAGTTAAGTTTTCCAAACAAATCCCTACATTACTGGCCCTTTCGGCATCAATCCGCAGAGCGCGGACTGAAGTGTCACCCGAAGCAGTATGGGGGGATGCTGGAACCAACTTTCTGCACCCAGAGATGGTTAGGATGTCGTTTTATGCCCTAAACCTGCATTCACACAAATCGATCAGCCCTTGAGGCTTATCGATATAACTCCCTCTTACCAGCCTCTAGACCTTCGCGAAGGTCTACGACTGTATTTTGCAGACCCTAAACAGACGAAGCAACCACTTGCGCGCCTCTGTAATCTCTCCTAAGTCTGATATTACCCAGATCGGCTTAAGTGTTTGATATCTTTAGCATGCCTTAAGATATTATTCGCGTAAACAGATATTATTACTTGCGTTCATATAAAAATGTAAACCATGCAGAATCACGCATCAATACAGTATTAAACCATAAACCCAATATTCATCATAACATAAACGCATTCATTCATAACAGAAGTAAATGGATTAAACACAGATAATTCTAGAATAATCCCTTTATTGATACTTTAGATTTGCTTACAGACTCAAGACTACCCTGCGCACTCAGCTGTAGGGGTCCGCGCACTCAGCTGTGGACTCTACTCTAGGCCTCTGCACACACAACTATGGAGCCTCTCTTCTACTCTAAGACTCTTCACTCTTCAATTCTAATGACCCATTACATTCATTATTATCAACTATGAACTACATTAGACTCTCGAAGACTCTCCTTTTTATATAGTCCAATGGTCCGCGGATCATGGGTAGGTCTATACAAGCCGACACAACTTACATAAAAGAAGGAAAATCCTTTTATGACACTTACTATCTACACACTCCGCGATCACAACTTGTGGAGACTTTGCACCTTACGTAACAAAAGCTTGGGCTTTCTACCCCAACACTTGGCTTTTGCCCCAAACTTGACCGCAAGGGACCTTGTCCCAATGGGCCCCCAATACAATTATCGTGACTCGCCCCCGAGTCACTCTTCTAGCGTGGAGATCTTACTACGGAGACCTCCCAGCTTGACGTCAGTTAAACCATCATAATAAGGCAGAGTTCTTACCTCCAACGATACACAACGCAACAATTTGGTCATCATGTTACATCGTAGCATAGACACTTTGTGCAATCGATTCTGCCAATGTTCCAATTCCTCATCTGAATCTGATGTATAGGAGCTTTTGCGGTCCAATGCAATACGTCCATCTGCTGTCGGATTCACTCAATCTTGATCTCACGTTGTTATCTTATAAATTTGGTCCAAATCATCATCACTTTCATAATCGCGGACCGGTTTAGTATAGCGCGGTCCTTCTGCAGGGTCCAAAGGTACTACTATGCGGAGCGATTTTCCTTCAAATGACATCATCCGCTTCTTCAAATTGATCACCCCATTCATGTCAATAGCCCAATCGATCCCAAGGAGCACGGGGTAGGGATTGTTGTCATCGACAATCTCTATCACTTCGAAATCAGCCAACGCGCTCACACCTTCAATATCTACTATCACTCCCTGTAATCTTCCCATGGGGATAATCTTTTGCTAATTCACCATCCTCAATTGAATAGGAGACCACTGCAACGCAGGTCTCCCCATTCTCTCCCATGTTTGTTTCATCAAAACATTCAAAATCTGACCCAAGATCCAAAATAACTTGGTCCATTTCATACTCTCCTATTTGTGCGGTGAGCCTCATCTCATGCCCTGTTATTTCCTTATGCTTACCAATTTTCCTGACCACGCACGGTCCCTCAGGAGTATTTTCTTTACTAATGCATTTATTGATCAACTCCTGTAATCCTTTCACGGCCTTGCTATCACGTAGCAGATTCATACAGGTCTCCAGAAAAGTAGTAAGCATGGATGGGCCATTTCCTCGGACTGCTTATCCTGACTTCCTGAGGTATAAGCCTCAGCGAAGCTTTTCTTCGCTTCCATGAAGGTTTCTTTCGTGCACCCCAGATCAAAGCCAACCTCCTTCTCTAGAGCTTTGCGGACCCACTCACTCTCTTCAGGCTGCTTTCCCTTATCTTCACTAGTCATCATTCCACTACGCAGCACAATATTCACATTAGGATCCTCTTCACGGGGTTCAGCCCTCATCATCTACAGGTTCTGGGTAGGCTGCTGAGGCAGAGTCCCCTTTTCCCGCATCTTAGCTATTAATATAGGGCAGTCTTCTGTCACGTGGTCAAACTGAGTACAGTATCGGTACAATAGGCGCGTCGGGTTCGTACATTCTCATGTGTAGTGTCCTGGCCCTCCACAATTGTAGCAAATAACTTGTCCCCGACCTCATGCAGGTCCTCCTCTGCCTCGGCCTCGCCCACACCCCTGATATTCTCCTCATGCTCCCCCAGCACCTTGATCCGAAGGCCGAGTTTTTGTCTGCATTCGATACGTGGGCGTTCTCTCCATCATTAACTTGTAACTACGACAATTGCGGTCCTCGTGACCTACTGATTTGCAAAAGTTGCAGAAAAGCTGTTGCAGTGTCTGTACAAATTTATGCAGCAAGTGGTAATTATCTGTTGCATGTTTTCCAGCTACCAAACAGATAGCACACCATAGCGCGGGCCCTATACTTGGCCCTGCTTGAGCTTCCGGTCTTAGAGGCATCAACCCTCCTCCTGCAACATAATTCGTGAAGACAGGGCAATGATCTTTATCATGCCCTTGACTCGTACATTTCAAACACCAAACTTCTTCGCGCACCTCTGGCTGAGCCGTTCTATCCTTCTTCAAACTTTGGAATTCTAGGCAAAGGTTCTGCAACTCTGCGTGAATCTACTGAACTCCCAATGCGGCATTTTGAATTGGTGTCTCGTGCAATCTCATCGCAATCTCCAGGGCCTTCGCCTGGGTCCCAATCTTTTGTAGTGATAAAGAAACCCTTAGATGAGGCAAGAGCGAAACCACAAACCATTCGCGGTGCTGCCCATCCGTAAGATTCATGTTAGCTTCGCAGGTCTTGCACTTCAATCTCTGATCCAGCTCCCAGGGTGTCTCGCCGGGCTTCATCATGATCTCCTTGAATCCAACGATTGATTGCGCTTCCGATTTGGGCCTACTGAATTCCTTATGAGCGCAGTCTGAATGTCTGCCAACGCAGTCGTCATGTTATCAGTGCAGTACTTAATGTACCACATTAGCACGCATTCCTGTAAAGCAGTAACCAATGTTGTTTTCTTCATTGGATTGTCTGTAATGTTCTGGGCTTGCCACACAACCTTCGCGACAAACCAAAACTGGTTCGGGTCCTCATTTCCCAAGCCCTTGAAAACGGGCAACTTCACTGTATTCGCCATATTGAACGGTGGTGGAGGTGTGGGCGAAGGTGTATGCAGTGGAGGTGAAGATGGAGGTGGGGTGGGTGGATGGGGTATTCGCTAGAACCCTCATCTTATTAACTGGACAGCGCTCTACGAAGAAGCCTATGCTTCATCTTCATTGTCACTCAGAGGAGGCTCAATCAGCAGGCTATATTCAGGTCTTGTTCCCCTTCTATCCCTGAATAACTTTCCACTTCGCGTAGCTCCAAACATCAAGGTAGTTGCATAACCCGCTTTTTACACGAGCATTTTAATCCAAGTATTCAAAGATCTTGAATACTTACCTCACGGTCCCTTGAAGAAGCATCACTTTGCTTCACTGTAGCTAATCAAGGTATCGACTGCAAACTCTGTCACAAACCCTTCGAGGACACGATCAAGCCAGTGATCGACAGTGCACGCGATCTTATCTTCAGAGGCTTCCAATATTCCCACTAACTTCGAGGTCCACACTATTGGACCGTCAAGCCTCCACCTTCTCTGGCTATCTACCAATTTAGCGATCCACTCGTATAATTCGACCGGGAAGGGACAAAAGAAAATTTTGTCTATCTCTGTGTATAGATACCTGTCCAACCACTGTTCTTTCGTCAATCGTAGGTTCCTGTTCTCTTGCGCCGCAAATTTGTGGATCTTCCTATCCAACCAATCTTCAATTTCTTTCTTAGTTGGATTCCAATGATGTGACATCACACATCTCTTTATGCAGATCCCGGTCCCGGCAATGGAACCACTTGTTGGCTTAATGGGTCCTGACCGACGTTCAGAGTTAAGTTTGCCAAACAAATCTCTACACTACTGGCCCTTTCGGCATCAATCCATGGAGCGCGGATTGAAGTCTCACCTGAAGCAATATGGGGAGATGCTGGAACCAATTTTCCGCACCCAGAGATGGTTAGGATGTCATTTTATGCCCTAAACCTACCTTCGCGCGGATCGATAAGCCTTTGAGGCTTATCGATATAACTCCCTCTTACTAGCCTCTATACCTTCGCGAAAGTCTACGACTCTCTTTCATGGACCCTAAATAGTCGAATCAACCACTTACGCGCCTCTGTAATCACTCCTCAGTCTGTTATTACCCAGATCGGCTTAAGTGTCTGATATCTTTAGCATACATTAAGATATTCTTCGCGTTAACAAATATTATAACTTGCTTTCATATAACAATGTAAACCATGCAGAATCACGCATCAATACAGTATTAAATCATAAACTCAATATTCATCATAACATAAATGCATTCATTCATAACAAAAGTAAATGGATAAAACACAGATAATTTTTGCTTACAGACTCAAGACTACCCTGCGCACTCAGCTGCAAGGGTCCGCGCACTCAGCTGCAGACTCTACTCTAGACCTCTGTGCACACAGCTACAGAGCCTCTCTTCTACTCTAAGACTCTTCGCTCTTCAACTCTAATGACCCATTACATTCATTATTTTCAACTATGAATTGCATTAGACTCTCTAAGACTCTCCTTTTTATAAAATTCCATGGTCCATGGATCATGGGTAGGTCTATACAAGCCGACACAACATACATAAAAGAAGGGAAAATCCCTTTATGACACTTACTATCTACGTGCTCTGCGATCACAACTTGTGGAGACTTTACATTTTATATAACAAAAACTTGGGCTTTTGCCCCAAACTTAACTGCAGGGGACCATGTCCCAACACTAGCGAAAAAGCGTGGCCATCTTAGTGTGAAACTGAGGGGTAAAAAATCCCTTGGTTAGTTAGGTTAGCAACATTGTTGGTCTTTTGAGGCACGATTATTTCTAAAGACTATGGATATTTTGATTGCTCACCTCCCTCATTTCCCAATTTCCCTCAATACCCCTCCCCACCTCCTTCTCCTAAGGGAGAAAATTTAGATTCTATGATCAAGAAGAATATATGTAAGAGCTTCACCTAAGTTTCATGCTCTACACAACTCAAGCCTTTGAGCCCCAAGCTAGCCTTTTACATGAATAATTTGCTCTAAACCTTCAATGAAGCTATTGTTCAACCAGGTTATCTTCAATTCTATTTGTTGCACAAGCTTCATTCTCCTCTCAAACATCTTCAAGTTTGCTCGCATTGGTTGAAAGTTGAGGTAGATCACCATCTTCCCACATAGAGTGGAACGAATATGTAAACTTTGCTTATTGCATAAGGTAGAGACCAAGGAGTACCTTATCTCTAGGTGCCTTCACTACGATGAGATTAGAGCAAGGTTCCATTGTATCTACACCAGAGAAGTAAGACCATAGATCTCTTCTCTATTTTCATCTCAAAAACCCTCCTCAAAGCAACTCTTGAGGAGTTCTAGTTCTCAATCCCAATAGAGATCTCACCTTATCTCTCAGCTCTAATCCTTCAACTTCATACTTGTTCAACCTTGGGAGAAAAATGCTAAGCAGCTCAAGAAGAATGGCTATCATACCAAATCTTCAAGCATATATGTGATGTACTTTGGGATGTCCTTCATGGGCAGGCCTAGAATGCCAAGGGTCCAAAGATCCTGGTTGAGTGAAAATCTGTAGTTAGATCATCACAGCATCATAATTAATTATCCATGCCAAAATTAAAACAATAATTAACGTAATTATTACACCTTTAATTAGGGATTCAAAATGGGAACGTTACAAATACTTACCTATGACTTATAGAGTAACTCCAGAGTCATCTCCAAGTATACAGAAATCACTTGAACGACCATACAATGGACCTGTGCCTTGGAGATGATGTGTTTTATTATTACTAGTAACAAATTACAATATGGAAGTTTAGTATTTCAAAATTGAGTATTATAGGAATTAGTCAGGTGGACCAATTACCTATGTTTCATCATCAATAAAAACCACAAATATGCAAGGGTACAGGTCACTCAATCCTTGAATAAAAGGATGGATTGTTATCCTTACAACAATTTGCCAGGTCCTACGGAAGAACAGAAGAAATGAATATCTAATAGTTGACCAGTTCTAACTTCTAAGTGGGAAAAGGATTACAATCATATTAGATATTTCAAACTCTGAAATATAGAGGGTATGGATAACGCCTTGCAAAATCAAGCCCTAAATGAATTAATGATTGACCACAACGGAAATCTCTCCATGAAACTATAGTAGAAAACTGTGCAACACAAAACAGAGAACATATGTTTACAAGGACACCACAAATAAAATTAACTTTCACAGAGGCCTGAAAATTAAACAGTAAACTATTATCTCATCTTTCTGATGTTGCCATACAGCAGTGTTATTCAGGAAATTCTAGTTATCTAAACGAAGTAATCATCACGCTGAAAATATCCTATCAGCACTGTTGCTTCAACCACTTAAACAAAAAACCTTCCTTGATAAGACTTTCTGATTCATTTGCACATTACACATGGAATAAAAAAAATCACCAAAGAAGATGTCACCTGCTTTTGGCATGTAATATAACTCTCTCCCCAACCACCAGAAGGAAGCTGCTTTGAAAGAAGGAAATCACAAGCTTTACGAATTCTTGAACAGTTTTGGTAGGTTTTGCCAGCAGCCCTTAAACCCAGAATACCAAACCATGTACCATATGTGAAGCAGACCCCCCACGAACCATACCTGCGAGAGGCATGTTCCACTGACATGAAATTGTTTTCACTTTCAGTTTCGAAATTGCTTATTACAATTACCTAGTTGTAGCAATTGAATTGAAATTTTAAAACTTTAACCAGTTCTAACTTTATCACTCGAACTCTTGATTATCTAAAAGCATGTTTATGAATTTTCCACCTCAACAATCAGAAAAGTGCACAAGGGATAAACAAAAACACAATACTTCCATAACCGAGAGAAAAAATGAAGTAAAACTTATTATATCCAGTAACAACCACTAATGGCTTATGAGATTGCATGATTGCTACATATATAACCACAGATAGGGAAGTTTTTATCCACAGATTCCTAAACACGAGAGTGGAGATAATATGAAATATTACATTAACACAGAAGAAAATATAAATCACAGGGAGGACAGGATAGGTTGTCCATGTTAGACTCTCAATTATATCATTTCTCATTAGGTCATTTATAGCACCTTATACATTTACTGTAGTTTATTCACTTAACACTTGCAGTGTATGGAATTTGTGCTTTGCACACCTAACACTTGCAATGTATGGTCTATGGAATTTGCGCTTTGCACTAGCCTTGCATGAACCTATCATATATATTTTTGCACCTTGCAATATCTATACACAAAGCTCACCTTAGCACAACACAAGGACTCCTACAGACTTCTGTGGTGATCTCACAAGTGCTAAAGTCCTTTCCTTTGAGTGTCCCACAAATGGTCTGGATAGATGATTTCAAGGACCCTAGTCTAGTCTTAGGGTCTCATTTGATTAGTCTCAGGACATTAGGGTCTCATTTGATATATATTGACAGTGCTTTGGATGTACTGCCAATATATATCCTCCCCGATCATCATAATCATTCCCCCTTTCAAGGTGAGAAGATTTGGAGAAGCATCCAAGGAAAACAATTAAGGTGCAGCATGATCAATGGAGATACCAATTAACAATAAAAGCAAAGAAGCCTCAGAATACTAATATCATTTCCAGCCTGAGAAAATATCTCTGTTCGTTTAGATGTTTATGTAATATGATGACCTGCTATTTGTATAGATTTGCATGGATCATAGAGTGTGCCAAAGCTAGAGCTGCTAGATATCCATAATAGAATAAGAAACAAGGAAATAAAAAAGAACATAGAGGACGGATGTAGTAGCAACAAATTGATATTGAAGCATACAGATGGGATGGGTAAAACAAAAGAGAAAAGAAATAATGGCGCCAAAACGCTTGTAAAGGGAACAAATGATACCAATTTAGCTCATAGCATTACAATTTGTCTGAAACATTATTGCACGTCTCAAGTAGCTTGTAGATAGTGCTGTAAGAAAAAACTAGTACAAAGAAATAAAGATATGGATTGTATTAACTTCCAAAGATGAGGAAGGTGGTAAAGGGAATTGAAAATTACATTATTTGTATTACAGCAAGACAATACGTCAAGCATCCCCAATCCATGTTTATGAGATAACTCTAAAATGTTAAAAACGATAGTAAATATAACGAGGTAAAAATAAGTACAGGTTTCATATTGGACAACTATAGACCATTAGCAGATCTGCCTATCCTCATCAACTACCATATGTTCTGCTACCATATGTTCTCCCCGGAACTGTTGAAGGATGTAACTGCATTTTAGATTGCCATGGAACTGCAGTAAAATTGGTAGTGCTGCAAAGATTTCACCAAATGACACAAAGTTTCATATTTCACTAGATGATGCAATCTACATGCAACTTCAAATATTTTGATTAATGTCTGAATCGAAATATTTGATTCCTGAACAAGCATTATCATCACTGCAGCCCTGCTTTCCATGTTTTATATTATTGTCTATATGATTTTAGACTATAATAACCAATGAATAAAGAAAAAAACATCAACACATAGCTCTAACAGAACATTTTTTCCTATTTAAACCAAATTGGGAAAGGCATGCTTCCTTTTTTAATAGTCATACTGATGGGCATTTCTTTTAACATCAGATCTTACCATGAACCGTCAGGCCTTTGTTTATTTTCAATGTACCGACTGCCATTTGAAATGCATTCTTCTATTTCTTTACGTCGGTGCTGTGGATGCAGTTTCTTAAATAGTGCAAGACCTTGAATTACTGATGACGTGCATTCCACATACCTGAGAATTGCACATATATTTCAAAAGAATAAAAAAAGTTAACCAGCAGATGTTGCGAATGACATAATACACAGAAAACACGTAAACATAAATAACACAGAACTATTTCATATACTTACGAATAGTCAATACAAAATTCTCCAAGTATCTCTGCAGGATTGAAATTCTGAAAAGAATAGAGCCAAGGGATGCACATTAAGTCTTGGCAGAAAGATAACGATAATAATCAGCCTTAGGCAAAGCATTTCTATTAGGGATAACCTTGGGCAGTGACTAGTAAGTTATTCGTAAATCTTCATAATTTATGAAACTGAATGAAATGCTTTAGAGATACTAAAATATACTAATACAAAAATCTCCCAGTATCTCTGCAAGATCGAAATTTTGGAAAACATTAAGCAGTGGCTATTGTCTTATAAGTAGTTGGTAAATCTTCGTAATTTATGAAACTAAAATATTTATCTCTAAATCGCATACTTTTGAGATATTATAGCATACCATACAATTATGGGAAAATTCCATGTGCAAGATATCCTGTCATGTTTTATTGATAAAATTGCAGGAAATATCAAAGGAAATTTTTTACATATCCACAAATAGTTTTTTTCTTTACTTTGGGACGATTGGTCAAGAACATACAATGCAAAAAAGTTGGTTAAGGGTTTAGTTTAATAAATTACCGCGTTAATAATATTACTAGGCATTTGACTAATTACATATAGATATCTGATTCAAATCCGAGAAATGTCATCCACTGTCAGTAGCATCCCTGGATTTCTTCAAACATCATAAAAAAAGGGAAAATAACCCCTAAATGTATCCCTGTTATCTCCATCTTCAAGTCGTATAAAAGCATTTGAATATCATAACATAGTTTACAGATAAGTCCTTTATCTTTTAATGTTAGGGACAGCACAATTCATATCATGCAGAGAACTGAACGCAACACAGCATGCCAACGCACAATATTCATACATAAAGAAAGCACAAAGCAAGTAAAAGGACATGAGTGGATCAATCACAGCAATCTTTCTTAACGAAAACCTTATGTTATACAGAAAATTAATACGTACAGAAAGAGAAGCAATTACCTTAATACCGCCGGCACTGAAACAGGGTCTGAATAAGCAGACAGAGATAGATTTTTAGCGTCCTGAAAATGCAAAACGACTTTGCACATACCCCCTCTCACCAGAAATTTTGAGAAGTGGAGGAAAAACTTGCGCTTCCTTCGAAAATACACTTACAGTACAACTTCAAAGCAATCACAGGAAACTTTAAAGCACTTACTGTGAAATTCTTTCACTATTTCATCAATTCTTTGTACACGGTTTTCTACGTAAGCCATACGTCAGACTCCTACGCAATTCCCTCAAAGATAAGAGGAGAGCAGATCTTCATGAGAGGATAAACTCATCGTGATGACACCAGATGCTTTTTTCTCATACAAAGGTATTTGCATTGAATAGACAGAAGGCGCGACAATGGGATCTTCCCTGTCTCTTATTGTCGCAAATATTTTTATGGAGCATTTTGAGGCCATGGCCCTTAATTCGTGGCATCATAAACCAAAATGTTGGTATCAGTTTGTTGACGATACTTTCATAGTCTCGTCTCATGGGCTTCCTTCCCTCTAAAATTTCCTTAATCACCTCAACAGCCTCTCTTCGCATATCCAATTCACTATGGAATTGGAAGAGCATTCCTCCCTACCATTTCTGGATGTCCTAATTACCGGGCTTCCTCACAGTTCCCTTTCCTTCCAATTGTATTGCAAGAAAACCCACATAGACCGTTACCTCCATGAAAACTCTCATCATCACCCTGTTAAGAAGTCAATCATCCTTAAAACCCCTCTTCAATAGAGCTGTCAAAATTTTCGATCGTCAATTTCTATCCAAAGAAAAAGCTCACCTAACCAAATCCCTTATCAACAATGGCTACTCTTCATCCCAAATCAACAAAGCCTATAAATCTACCTGCTGACACTACCCCAAAGACCGTCTGCCCCCTCTGAGGGCTCTCTTATCTCTTCCTTATATAAAAGGAACCACTTCCTTATATAAAAGGAACCACTGATAACATATCTAGATTCTTAGCCAAAAAGAACATTAAAACCTTATTTAAACCTTTCAAAACCCTAAAGCAATTATTCATCTCTTAAAGATAAGATGTATCCAGTGCTTGGTCCCAGAGCTTGTTGAAGTTTCCACGTCCTCTAGGTCTGGTCTATGCCCTAGCTAGCAACACAAACACGCTGAGATGCCCAACGAAAAACAACTTTGCACAGCAGAATATAACAACAATGAGATCAACAACAGTACACAAGATTTTATGGCCCAAAACATGTTCTTTATTAGTCTTCAAAAGGAAAGCCGTAAGTTTCCTATACCAGGGATTATGGCCCTTTACAAACCCCAGTACAAAGCTATAATACACAGTCAGTCCTTTGACCAATACAACTAGGGCTAAATCCTAGTCCATCAGGCTCTCATCTTCCCTCAAACATCGACTGTCCTTTGTAAAAATTTGCTTGAAATGCAGCAACTAGAAATTATTCTTCTAACGATAAAATTATTATTTGGTTTATTTAGTTATGGCAAAATAATGAATAATTCACACTGCAATTTTTTCACAAATAAAACACTGCAAAAATAAAATGTTGGAAACTAAGAAATGCTAGCACACGTATAAAAAATGACAACTATTTTTGGACATTTGTCCCCAGAAAAACCCAATGTGGGAAAACCGGTGCAATAGCTGAGGGTTTTTATTATTATGCAGTAGTGAGAAATTATGAGTACAATCTTTGAATGCCCAACTAGCTATCCAATCAACAAGATCTGACAAAAATATTTAGAGAGAAAATTTCTCTCTCTCCACCTACAATCCCGACACTTGGCCCTCTCAAAAAACTGGTTGTCCAACCCCTGCACAAGTCTTTTTGTGCCAATGTTGCATAGACACTCACATGTGCAGCTCTATTTTGGCTCTAATCAAGTTATCCTACATGTTTTTGTTGCTAGAAGTGACTCTCCAGACCTTTGGAAGACTCCCAACCTCTAGAAGCCGAATTGACTCCCTCTCTAGCTAGATCAAATTGATGTGTTGAAGCTTTTGCGCAGGCCTTGTGCAGCTTCAGAGTGGAATACTTCTGTCACTTGCTGCTGTCTCTCCGGAACTGGAAAACTTTCTTCGGATTCACTATCTCTACCCCTCTCTATCTATGTGTCCCCTCTCTGGCTCGAACTTTTCTAGTTGAATGTTGCTCTTAGGAAAATTGAACTACCAAGGGAAACTCGCTCTCCAAGTGTGTTTCTCCATCTACCCATCGACCTCATCTTATAATCTTCACTTGAGTCTTCAACGACCAAGATTACAACTTAATCGGTAACTGAGATCATTTCCAAGTCGATCCGTGTGAGTTTCTAGAGAATTGTCACCTTTCTCAATTAATTACTATTAATTAACCAGTTTTCCTAAGTTAGACTTAGGAAAAAGTTAAATAATGGTCAATTAATTTAATTGAGCTATCTCTAGATGGAATTTCCGTAAATGATTTTTGGGTTTGGAGAACTCATGTGTTTTAGCCTCTCCACAAAGTTTGAGACTAGAACACCATCCAATGCTATAAAAAAAAAAACACTCCCTCTTAGCGACGAAGGTGTTCTCCAACTGTCTCCATAACATCCTCCCCATGTTGCTAATGTTTGACAACTGTAGCTGCCTACCACTGTCCACCAACCATTGTGATAACTCTAATTCGTCTTCTATCAACTATAGATGAACCATGCTACATCTATGTTGCTGCTGAAACTACACTGTACAAATTGTACTATTGCCAACTCTACATCTGCAGTGCAACCCAACTAACATTCCCTCTCACTGTTTTTGCTACTACTACAATTGAGAAGCATCCAAAACACTTTGTCCCTGCTACTGAAACGGGTTCTCCACTATACCCATCTTCTATCTGAAGTAGACAAACTTAGCTCTTCCTAGAGCTTTCGTGAGTATATCTGCAACTTGCTCTTTTGTGGGAACATATTGTAGCTAGATTGCTCCATGTTGCACACAATCTCTAATGAAATGATATTGAATATCTATGTGTTTGACCTGTCATGAAACACTGGATTTTCAGAGAGCTTGATGCAACTTTGATTATCGCAGTACACACTGGTTGCCTCCATCCTTTGCCTGAACAAGCTCACCAACAGCTTCTGAAGCCATATAGCTTTGCACATGCCTATGCTAGCTGCCATATACTATGCCTCTGCAGAGCTCAATGCTACTGACTTCTACTTCCTGCTGCACCAAGAAACCATCCCTGATCCAACATTGAAGCAGTTGTTAGTTTTTATAGCATCGAATGTGATCTAGCCTTGAAATTTTTTGGAGAGGCTAGAATGCATGAGATCTCCAAAACTGAAAAATTGTTTCTAGAAATTCCACCTAGAAATGACTTAATTAGATTATTGGTCGGTTTTTAAATATTTCCTAAGTCTAAACTTAGGGAATATGACTAATTAATCAAAATGAATTAAGTTAAGGTGTGAATGTTCTAGAAATTCACATGAATTGATTCAAGTTAATCCTAGCCATCGGTTAAGATCTAATCTTGGTCATTGAAGTCTCCATAGAGGATTATAAGAAGTCGACGGGGCTTGGAGAAAACACTTCAGCGGTTCGATTTCATTAGCAGATCAATTTCCAAAGTAGCAGCAATTAGTTGCCGGAGAGAGAGCCTGTGAGATCGAAACAGTGATTGAGTTGGAGGAAATTTTTTCCAGATCTAGGAAGACAACAGCAAGTGAGTTGAATTAACCCAGAGAGGCAGCATTGAGGGACTGCTCAGTGCTTCAGTCAGGTAGATCGATTTGGAGAGGAGAAAAATTTGTTCTCAACTCCAGAGGCCGGGAAGGAGTCCCAGAGAGCCGGAGAGACGATTTTCTCAGCATCCAGAGGCAAAATGACTTCATTTAAGCCCAATCCAGAGAAATCCATCCAACTAGCTACGTAGAGGTTGACTCAATGCTCCAGGAGGCCGAGTTTTGATAGGGAAAGTCTAGCCAGAGATTGCCTTTGGGAGAAGGGTAATTCCCTTCAATATTTTACTCATATGTTCCTGTTGTTTGGATTGCTAGTTGGGCATCCATAGATGTACTTAAATTTCACTACTCAATAATAAACTACTGCACCAGTTTTCCCAAGTTGGGTTTTTCCAGGGACATTGGTCCAAAAATAACTGTGTAAATTTATGTTGTGTGCTAGCATTTCTTCCAGCGTTTATTTCTTCCGCAGTTTTATTTGTGTAGGTTACAATGTGATTGATTCAGTATTTGTTGTAGAAAACAATAAATTAATTGTTAAAATTAATTTAACAATTAGGAGAATTATTTCCAGTTACTAGAATGGGATTTGAGTTTTCGAATTTTCACATGGTATCAAAGCGCAATTGATTAGCCAGAGAGCTTAGTAGTGACGATAAAAGGAGTTTCGTTGTTCAGTGTGGGCAACGGATCAAAACCCAAAGGCGACGTAGTCACCTTGGCCAAGAGGTCGAAATTCTTGAGGAGATTTTATTTTTCTAAGTGTGAGGTAGAAAAATTCGATCTCTCTAGATCAAGGGATTCCAGAGGCAAAAGGAGTAGCTAGTATTTTTCGCAGAGCATATCTCTAGCTGGACGTAGTAGTTTTGCACCAGTTTGCTAGAGCAAAACTAGTGTCGGGTGGAAGACGAGCACACATTGAGGGAAAATTTTCCTCAGGGAACTTCTTGTCTCAAGCTAAGTTGCAGGAAACGCAGGTACAGAGGGCGTTTCTGCCCGGAAACGAAACGGAAACGCGTTTCGGTGTACCGTACGGCCTGGAAACGCGTTTTCAGGCCGTACAGGCCCCGTTTCCCCAAAAAAATGACTTGATTTTTAAATTTTTTTTTTTTCTAATTAGTTTTTAAATTTTTTTAGGGTTTCTAAGTTGTTCTAGAAACCATTTCTAAAGTTATAAAAGAGCAGTGTCTCTCATTCTCTCATCACCCTATTCAGCAAGGAGTTTCTCTTGGAGATTGGCAGTTGTTTCAGTAGCTGGTGTTTTGAGCAGTGAGCAAAGTAGATTTCAGCAGCAGGAGAAAGAGATTTCAGCAGCAAGAGAAGGAGATTTCAGCAGGAGATTTCTGTAGCAGCAGATTTGGCTCAGCTACAGCCATATTTCTCTTCTCTTTTCTGGCATTTCCGGGTAGTTTCAAGTTTCAACCACAGAAAATTAATTTGGGTAAGCCACATTCATTTTGTTAGTTTTTCTTACTATTTCTTCAATTTTTCTAGGGTTTATGCAGCTAAATTGCTGAAAAACGTTTTTTATTTATAGATTTGTTTTTTAAATTTATTTTTGCAGCAGATTTGGCTTAGCTACAGCCATATTTCTCCTCTTTTCTGGCATTTTAGGGTAGATTCAGCCACAGAAAATTAATTTGGGTAAGCCACATTCATTTCTTAGATTTTTTCTTACTATTTCTTTAATTTTTCTAGGGTTTATACAACCAAAAATATGAAAAACGTTTTTAAATTTTATTATTTACAGATTTGTTTTTTTAATTTATTTTTGCAGTAATGGCTTCCAGCCAAAGTGCAGCTGCAACTTCAAACCCTAGGGCCAACCCAAGGGCTGAATATTATCCTCTTTGGATGTGACAAAGCTTCAAAAATGTGGAGGTGGTGGCTCATGGGAATGGCGATGCACTCTTTGCAATAATACGTACAAGGGCTCCTACCCAAGAGTGAAGGCGCATCTGTTGCATGGAGGAGGACAAGGGATTCCGGATTGCACAAAAACATCAGATCTGTTGGTAAGGAGGGCATATCAAAGAGAGCAAGATGAGGCAGATGGTACTAAGAGACGGCATGATGAGCATACTCAGGCTACATCTAACATTGAGCCAAGGATTGTAGTTGAAGCAAGAAAGAGGAGAGTTGGTCACACTCAAGAACATGAACAAGCAGCACCCAAACATACCAGAGGCTCAGGGGCATCCCAATCAGTTCAGGATAGCAGAATTGCTAGATTGGTGAATGTGCAAGCAAGAGAAGAAGCTAATTCCAGAGTGGCCAAGTGCATTTATGCATGTGGTATCACATTCAATGTTGTTCGCTCTCCTTACTGGCAAGATATGATAAGGGCAGTTAACAAAGCTCCTCAAGGGTACAAGGGGCCCAACTATGAGAAAGTCAGAACCCAGCTTCTCAAAAATGAGAAGGAACTTGTGGAGGACGTTTTAGCTCCAATTCGTTCTTCCTGGAGTAGCTCTGGGGTTACCATAGTCTCAGATGGTTGGACAGATATGAGGCGCAGACCATTGATAAATATCATTGCCACTTCCCCCAAAAAAGCAATGAGAATCAAGCCAGAACACTACACAGGGAGGTAAAGGAGGAATTTGCCAGTTTTGTTGCAGGAATAGATGATTATGCAGATATATCAGCTTTGGAGGAGAGAAGCACCATGAATCCAGTTAGGTGGTGGATTTGTCATGGAGCAAATGGTGTACATTTGCAAAGCCTTTCCATTCGTATTCTTTCACAAGTGGCAAGCTCTTCATCAGCAGAAAGGAATTGGAGCACTTATGGTTTTATTCATTCTGTGAAGCGCAATAGGTTGGGCTCACAGAAAGCAGAGGATCTTGTTTATGTGCACTCCAACCTTCGCCTTGCATCTCGTAGGGGCCCAGAATACAACAGTGGTCCTTCTAAAGAATAGGATGTGGAGGCAGAAAATCCTGATTTGGAGCTATCTCTTGCTGCCTTGAATATTGAGGACGATTCTGGAAGTGGAATTGGTGCATCATCTTCTTCAGCACGACCATCCACTGTTGAGCATTGTGTTGCTTCTATTTTTGATGAGGATTGTTATGATGAGGATTAGTCTTTTGTGACTTGTCTCTATAGTTCTTGCATCCTTATAGTCTTTATTGTACTTGCAGCCTCATATACTAATATAAATAAACGCTGATTTTGAGATTTTGCCCTTGGATATATAATAAACTTTAATGGTTGCTTTTGGATTTTCCTATATTTTTATTGTCATTATGTGATCATTCATGACTCATGAGTAAATGTGATGTGATATAAATTTAATCTTTGTGTTTAAATCATTAATTCTTTATGATCTGCACATATATATTAATAATTTTTAAATATTTTTAATATATATATATATATAATATTATTCGCGTTTCCCCATTTCCTCCAAATTTGGGAGGTCGCGTTCGTTTTGCTTCCCCGTTTCGTTTCGCTTCCGCGTTTCCCCGTTTCGTGCAACTCAGGTCTCAAGTAATTTGATTTCCGTTGCGAATCAATAGTCGTGTGCAAAGTTTCTCACTCAAGAAGGGAGTGCAAATCGTTGAGCAGCAACTGAGCAGAAGGGAAGAGGAGATTTTCGACATTATTTGAGATGGCCACTGTTGGACTTTGAGATCAAGACAGGTTAGATTGTGCTTTCAACTATGTCATCTAGAAGGGAAGTGTTGACACCTAATCATTAGGATTGGGTGAATAACTGAAAATGATGTAAATAAATAATAGAGAATATGAATAGTCATCGGGAGATGAAATGAACAGTATCTCCCTCATGTATATAATAAACACCAACCTAAATGAAATCAATGAATTGTTCCGAGGAGTTACTGCCTGGTCTGACATGATATCAGAGCCAGCGCCATTTTTGGTCTCCCTCTGCTTTGTAACTCCCTATTCTGGCTATGTTCTGCCTTGCATACAGAGCGCTGCTCCTTTGCTCTATAATCTTCCTTGCATGCGCCAAGTTTTCTGTCAAACGTAATACTGACTGACAACTATCTGGAATATCTGGATGTTGCCAGAGGCATTGGAGGATTTGTCGTTGGAAACCACCAGTCATAGCATCCTCTGCTACTCAAGGTGTGAGATGGGGTGTCGATCGTGGGTAGAAGCGAGGAGATATGCTGGTGTGGCTGTTGGTGTGTTACTGTTTTGAACGGGCTTGTATTACCTCTCTGCTGCGTTGACTATGGTCGTGGGGTTTATCCCATACTCCACACGATATACAATTGCTCGAGGTCCGCACTGATATACAACCGGTATACACATACTCTGCATCCATATCTGGTTGGTCGTATTACACGCTGCATCTTATTTTTATACCGCCTATATATATATATATATATTCTTTCTGGATCCTTTCTCCAGAGTGGTCCTCATCTTTGTTGAATGCCTTTGCAAACGGACATACAATACTCATTTATATGGATCAAGTGAAAGCTCTTCCCTTATGCCTATGACCAGAAACTGAAAATATAGCAAGCCTTGTCGAAATTTCGATTGAGAAACGAGATTCGCCCTTTACAAAAACCGCGATACTACTTCAACCCTATCAAATATGAATGCCAACACGTTTCAAATTGATCTAGGTTTTCTCCATCCAAATAAAATGGATTAAATTTAGTCGGATGTAAATTATGAAGCGTTGCACCACTATAATCGTAGGTACATGAAATACAAGGTTTCAAATTTGCCTTAGGAAACGTGAAGAGGGGAAATAATCCCAACTTGTTGAGAATCATAAAGAAAAGTGTGGAGACTTAGAAATTTTAAAACTGTTCAAATATTGTTGTCGTTTGGTATCTCTTTTTTAATAATGGAAATCCATTAACATCACATTTTTATCGAAGATGCCCTGAAGATGAAAATAATTTGTTCACATACATCTTTGATATTTTTTGTGAATTTGGATTGAGATAGCTTTGAAGATAAATTATTCTGCTCCATGGTATAATACCTCTGTTTCCATATATGATATATCATAATCAATTTTTTAGCAGCAGAAGTTTTTTCTCCACAAAAGCACATTTTTTTGCTAGCAGAAGTATTTTTACAACACTCAGATTTTACAATGCATTCAATCATATCTTCTTCTGAGGAGGCTGTGTGCCTTGCTCATAAAGAAAAGAATCTTGCCCAAGATTCTTCCAGAGGAAGAGGTGGTCAAAGAGGAAGAGGAAGATATTTCAGAGATAGGGGGGTAGACACTCTCAAGGAGAAAAGGCAGATTTGCACTGCATACGCTGCAAAAGAAATGGATCACACGATGCCTCTACATGCGGGATACCTTGGGACAAACTTGAGCAGCAAAGAAACCAACAAAAATGTAAAATTAATGATACAAACAAAGGTAAAGCACCTGGATCCGCTCATTATGTTGTGGCACAATGTAATATCGGAGTAAATGAAGATTTATTTAATGCTTCACTTGCTTCTTGGAAAAATGATTGGTTGCTTGATTCAGGAGCAACTTGCCACATGACTCATATAAAAGATTTGTGTGAAGAATTTACTGACAATGTTGATGGAGCAGTATACTTTGCAGACCAATCAAAAATCAAGCCATCAGGGCTTGGCACAATCAGGCTTAAATTACCTGGTCTTCCAGACTTTCTTCTGCATCTTGTTCTATATCTCCCATAACTGAGGAGAAACTTGTTGTCCTTGGTCGACATCTGAGAACAAGGTCACTCCATTCATATGTTTGATGGCAAGTTTGAGGTGAGAAAAGCATCTGACCACTCACTTGTCATGAGGGGAATAGAAGAAGAAAGGCTTCTCAAGCTGCAGGGTACCTTTGCTCGTGCACAACATTTCTCATACAACTCTCATTATAAAGAAGGTACACTTCCATCTAGTTTATTATGGCATGCTAGATTTGGACATTTGAACTATAAAGGCCTCCGATTGTTGAAGAAAAATGGTGTTGTTGGTTTGCCTACAATTCCTAGGAAACTTAAGCAATGTGATGCTTGTATTCTAGGAAAGCATAGCAAACAGTCTTTTCATCTAAGTCACTTGACACGGGGATTCGGGACACGTAGGATTCGAGATTCGTGGTGTTGGATTCGGATACGCTGACCCCCCGGAACAGGACACGTTATATATTATTTTATTA